>JAVSBV010143006.1:0-16083 GCA_033117975.1 Parotocinclus spilosoma | reverse complement strand
ATATGTCCAAGTAGTTATGATTGGATGTTTTCCTAACTTGTCCCTGCCTTTCACAAAGCTAATTCAGTTCTGACTGGTCGTCACCTATGCCGAACATTTTCGTCTCGTTTTTATTCGTTGACAAAAGTGTCAATTCATTTCGTCATAGTTTTAATAGTTGTAAGTAGTTTTTGTTTAGTTATCGTTTAGTTTTGGTCATGAAGAAAAGGTTCGTTGACGAAAACTGTGACGAAAATAGATCGTCAACGAAATTAACACTGGTGGAGGGTTAACTAATATTCAGTGGCATCCTAGGGAATAGGGAACAAAATCCTCAAGTGTGGGAGCATTTCACTCCGCAAAAAGGTTGCCAGTTGTGCTATTAGTAAATCTAACCTTAGTTGGCATGGGAGCACATCAGCCATGTTGGAGCGTCTGAAGAACAAAGAGTGACCTACTTCCTGATTTTCTATTTTGGAAGATCTTCTATTTAAATGTTGTCTTTCATAGTTACTGGAGTTGGAACGGAGATAAAAGTAAGAATTACTGACGCCGAGCCTGTTCACAATCCAAATAACGTTTTACCGTCGAGGTCACTGGCGTTCAGACTGTTTTCTGTTTGCCTTGAGTTCTTCACAAACATTTGCTAACTCTTGCAAACAGTTTCAGGAGGCGGTTCTCCTGGGGAACAGGCTGGAGAGCTTGACGAAGGCTTACTGCTGATCTGGAACGCAATTATAAATGTTGGAAAGGTTTGCCAGTGTTTATTGAATTCGAACCTAGCTCGCAATTAAAACTGGAGAGGCGGAGTTACTGGTTTGGTTCTGTTACATTTAATTACTGCTGCTTTGCACATTAATGGGTTTAAATTTTGACAGGAAAAAAATATATATTCGAGTTTCTTTTCTATATTTTATTCTATTTATGTATCTTTTGGATTAGCCAGTTCATGAACACAATGAATTTTTTAATAGGATTTTCATCTTTATTGTGTGTTGTTAGTTAGTCAGGACTGGGTAGTCTAGAGGTTAAGATACTGGACTGTGGACCTGATGATCCAGGGTTTAAATCCCACCTCTGCCAAAGATGGGTCCCTAAACCCATTAAAAACTATGATACCCATTTGGGGATCGGGTGCTTTAACTCGCCTACTGATGAGATGGGATGTAGGTGGACAGTAAAAGTAAAAAATGTTCAGAAAACATTTTGTTCGATCTGTTTTTGGTAGTTAATGGTCTAAGCAAGACCCTTAACCCGCCATTGCTTGAATTGTAAGTCTGTATCAGTTGTAAGTCGCTCTGGATAAGGGCGTCTGCTAAATGTCGCAAATGTAAATTTCTTTTTATAAGCACTTTTTACAACGGTGCATTGCCTTTGCATTATTATAGTATCTTAAATGGCCGGTCCCAAATTGAGCGGCAAGGGAAAACTCTGAATATAGAAGGAAGAAACCTTGGGAGGACAAAGACTCAAAAATGGACCCGACCTCCATGGGTGGCCTAGATGTTAATTGTAAGAATGTTAAGAGAATTAGTACTAAGAGTAAAAATAAGTAACTAATTAAGTTTTAATTATATAACGAAATAGATTTAAGTCCTCAGCGGTAAATTATTGGAGAAACATCGTCTATTAATAACAAAATGATTGAATTGATGGATAAAATAAGCCCAAAAGAAGTCAAACCTTCTAAGAACTAGTGGACCTGGTGGTTTTTTCCTGCTTGTTTCTCTGTGCGCCAGAAAGTTAAGGCTAAGGTACTGGACTCTGGACCTGATGGTCCTGGGCTTAAATCCCACCTCGGCCAAACTGCCACAGTTGGGTCCTTAAGCAAGACCTTTAACCCACCATTGCTTGAATTGTAAGACTGTATAAGTTGTAAGTCGCTCTGGATAAGAACGTCTGCTAAATACTGTAAATATAAAATGTAAATGCAAAACAAATGAAATTGATTAACTGGTATACAGCCAAAGATGATTACTAATCCAACTCTCTTTATCAAAATGTTTCATCTGATTTCTGGAGAGGAGTATGCTGTATACATGACCACTTCAGATAATCAGATAACTACAGAAATCAGACAATAATCAAATTGGTAAATGCACGTAAACTTAAACAGTGATCATAAAACTAAACATATTATTGGTGGGAAAATGTTTTGTGGTGTACCTGTCTCCTGAGTGTCTCCACATTCGGCTTGTACGCTCTCGTTGATGTAAACCTCTCCGTCCCTGAGCAGCCACACAACCCCACTGACCAGCTGCACAAATGGGTTCACCTCGTCCAAAACGTCCTCCTCAGATAGATACCTACAAACGTGCACGGAGAAGAAAGAAAGTCTGTAATCACACAACCGGAACCTGAATTTCTCCAAACCTGACGTTCATGGAATAGTAAATAGTGTTCAGTTAGGCTGGTAGTGATCTGATGGGAAGCCTATTAAAGTGTCATGTGCCATGAGCACTGTTTTACTGTTTAAAAACAGTTTTGCACTGTTTAGTCATTTAAAGGCACAACGATGCAAATTTATCACCCACTGGTTCACCAGCAGATGGAACCAGTCAGTCACACACTAAAGTTAAGGGAAGTTTAAAGACCATCCGATCAATGTTTGCTTTAACGACAGAGGTCTGAACAATTCTAAACTATTTAGAATAGGAAAGAAAAATCTTTTCATTCCAGATGTTGATTTTAAGTCTAAGCTAAAAACATTCTTATTTACGCAGGCTTTTGGATAGATTTAGACTTGGATGCATATGGTTCGGGTTACTGGGGCCGAAGTCTGGGGTCCTGCCCTGACCTTTTGCCGGGTGCGTCTGGTGGTCGGACTGCCTGGGCCATGTTTCGGGTTCTCTTGATCTTGACTTGTGCACTCGTGCCTCAGACTAAGGGCAGATCTTGGGGTTCGTAGTAAAAGAAATTTATGGTGTTGTGGGATTTCGGGTTGCTGTCTTCTTGCCTCCTTAGTGCGATCACTCAGGTATGTTGATTGCTGGAAAGGTGGGTTGCCATGTTTCACGTGATCCCTCTTGGCTTTGTTACTTGTTCTCCTCTTTCTTGCCATGTTGCTATAGTTAGTGCTGCTGGAGTTTCATGCTGCACATTGCATCAGTCATTGCTAATAAACTCTCTGCTCTTTGTCAGTAACTAACATTTTTAATCTTTTTTCTCTGAGCTTATGCTCCAGGACCAGTTCCAGTCCCACACAATAAGATGTTCCTCCACCTTCTCTACTCATTCTACTGGTTTTTAATCACCAAAAACCAGTCCCGGCATGTCCGGGCCACACCAGAGGGCAGTAACTCCCTCCATCCTTTGCTTCCAAGAATTTTCCTACTCAGGACTCAAGATCCTAAAGTGACTGTGTACTGATGAAAAAATGCAGATTAAAAAAAAATATATATATATATATATCTATCTATCACTGTTTCATTGCAGCCATTTGCTAAAATAAAAAAAGTTTATTTTATTTCTTATTAATGTACACTAAGCATCCCATCTCGACAAAAAGAAACAGACGTAGAATTTTTTGCAAATTTAGTAAATACAAGAAAAACTGAAATATCACATGGTTATAAGTATTCAGACTCTTTGCTTAGTATTTAGTAGAAGCACCTTTTGAGCTGTACAGAAATGAATCTTCTTGGGAATGATGCAACACATTTTCACACCTTCATTTGGGGATTCTTTTCCATTCTTCCTTCCTTTGTGGAACTTTCTCCCATCTCCCTACTGCATCTCTGGAGCTCAGCCACAGTGATCAAGGCTCTTCTCCCACGATTGCTCAGTTTGGCTGACCGGCCAGGTCTGGATATAGTTCTTAACTCTTCCATTCTAAGAACTTCTTCCATTTAAGGATTACGGAGGTCACTGTGCTCTTAGGAACCTTGAGTGCTGCAGAAATGTTTTTGTAACCTTGGTCAGATCTGTGCTTTACCACAATTCTGTCTCTGAGCTCCTTGGGCAGTTCCTTTGACCTCATGATTCATTTGCATTGACCTGCACTGTGAGTTGTTGAAATCTTATATCGACAGGTGTGTGTCTTTCCTAATCAAGTCCAATCAGTTCAATTAAACACAGCTGGACTCCAATGAAGGAGTAGAACCATCTCAAGAAGGATAAGAAGAAATGGAAAGCTTGTGAGTTAAATATGAGTGTCACAGCAAAGGGTCTGAATACTTATGACCATGTCATATTTCAGTTTTTATTTTTTAATACATTTTCCAAAAATTGTAAATGTCTGTTTTATTTCTGTCAAGATGAGATGCTGAGTGTACATTAATAATAAATAAAATGAACTTTTTTGATTTTAGGAAATGGCTGCAATAAAACAAAGAGTGAAACATTTTAAGGGGTCTAAATACTTTCTGTACCCACTGTATGCTATGTTATTCTACTTAATATTATTTATTTGTTATTATTTACTTAGTATTACTACAAACTTCATTCTTACAATTAACATATAAGCTTCCCAAGCAGGTTGAGGTTTTTCCTTGCCACTATCGCGCTAGGCTTGCTCAATTTGGATTGGCCTTACATAATAATATAATGTAGTAAAGCTGTTTTGAGACAATGCACCACTGTAAAAAGCGCTATAGAAATAAATTTGACTTGACTTTCTCTTAGGGAGATGAACCTGACTGCCCTGAGCTCTGATCCTAACTTAGTAACACGCTGGGATAAACAAAGAGAGAGATGTCATTGTTTGCACAAGCGATCCTATGTACTGAACGCATGAATCATTAATTACGTAATATCCAGCGTGAGTTCAGAACATATTTTCCACACCTTTATTCCCGAAAGGTGCACAAGCAAACACCTTTATCTCACATCAGGACATCAGAAACGGGCCAAAACCATTCCTGAGTTGTGATATGTACTATAGTTTGTGTAACACTGCTGGTGGGCAGAAATAATAGTGCTACACAATCTTGTATTACACAATTAGTTTTATTTAGGAGATGTTTGAAGCTCAAGTGACAGCTGAACAAGCTTAGGTCACTGCGAAGATCTGTTATTCATGATTTGGTTTTACAATAATAGGTAGTATAATAGGTAGTTAAATAATAGGTAGCTAAATAATAGGTGGTTAATAAAAGTTCAAGTGGTTTTATTGTCATTTCAACCATATACAGTGTTTCCTCGCCACTTTGTGGTTCACCTTTTGCGAAATCGGTGCATCGCGGGTTTTCAAAAAAATATTAATAGAAAAAAATGTACATTGGAAAAAAACAAAAAAAAATGAGAAAATCAGAAAATGTATAAAAAATATTAAAAATATGAATTCTAACAATAAAGGAATGTTATAAATGATAAAATATTAGGATTTACAGTAAATAGCTGTTTGTTTCAATGATTTCTTCCTTATAACATTTAGGGACTTTTTCCTTGCCACTATCACCCTAGGCTTGCTCAGTTTGGGATTGGCCATAGAAGATAATCTAAGACTATTAGGACACTGAGAAAATGCTCCCCTGTATTGTGCATCGATTGTGTTCTTGGACTATTGTGTCTGCTAAATGTTTGGCCTACAGTGTACCTTTATGATGGCAAATATAAATGGCAAACACTGGCAAAGGATGGTGGTGAAAAATGAGAAGAATCAAAACTCCAGCAAGTAATACCCAGTAGAAGGGGATGTTATGAAGGTCATGTGAGAGAGTGAGAAATGCTGAAGAGCATTTACAAGTAATTTTACACTTACAGCAATTAGCAGACGCTCTTAACAAACCAAGCTAGGACCCAAAAGTGGCAGCTTGACAGAGGTGAGATTTGAACCCTGGACCTTCTGATCAACAATCCACCACCTCAAACGCTAGGCTGCCATGCCCCATGATTGTGAATTTTGTTGGTAATAAAGAATTCAAAGAGAATAAAAAATGCTGATTGTTTCCTTCACTATCCTGCAGGTTAGGGATGTGTGATTTAGACAAAAAAAATTACATCACGGCCATAGGGTTGTATCAATGACAGTAACACTGGGCGTGTATATTTTAATTCTAAAATACACAAACATCGATATATACTTCTCACAAAAAGAGGGGATATTTCAAAATGAATATGAAGCGATTTAAAAAGAATAATTTAATGTTATATTTTTAAAACAAAATCCTCAGAAAAGCAAATATAAAAGTCAAAGAAAGTGGTTTGATTACGCAAACTCTGTTATGGTGATTGAGTAGTAAGTGATATATTCATGGGGGTAAATTCAACAGAAGCATGTTAAACTGGACCAGAGTGCCCCCATATTGACTGTTCAGTAGGGTGTATGCTCACCCAAGAGTGTCAAAACACACTGACAGTGATGGAACATGGACAGGATCAGATTATCCAGCAGTTCTCGGATCCTCTTCTTATTCATTTTGAAAATAGTGTCTTGAACTGGTTCGATTCTGACCCTGAGCTCCAGCTGGGTGGAGTTTGCATGTTCTCCCCATGTTTGCACGGGTTTTCTCCAGGTGCTCTCACAATCCAAAGATATGCATGTTGGGTCAGTTGGTGTTTCTAAAGTGTCCCTTAGTGTGTGAGTGCGTGTATATGAGTCTTACTATGGATTGGCGCCTTGCAGATATACTCACCCAAACACCAAGGTACCATCCTTCCTGATCCCAAACTGGGCATTCTGCACCCCTTTGCTGTTCTGCACCAGTTTGCCATCGCTCACGATGTTCCCTAAGCATCGTCCATTCCAGGTCACGAAGTAACCCCCGTTCTGAGCGATCAGACACTTTCTCATCCTGGCTGTGTTCTCCACGAGCTCTCGCCTCCCTGTCTTACATCCTCCAGGACCTCCAGGCTCCAGCACAGACAGCGTTCTCAAAGGGTCATGAACCACCGTGAAGTGCCCACTCACCCATCTGGAAGCGTTTCCAGCGGCTGACACAAAAAACCTGGATTCCACCACAGACGATTCAGGCTTGCTGCTGGACGACCAGGTTTCATGGGTGACGTTTCCGTGGCTGACGGGCTGACAGGATCTGACGTGCCGATGAGAATGCGACGGGCCGTGAGAATTGGCGTAGGGTAACAAAAGGTCATCGTCCATGGACTGGCTGTGAGGAGGTGAAACATGTAACAATATTAATACAGTCAGACCTTTATTTAAGACAATACCACACAAACTCTCTGCTTAAAATACTTGTATTTATTTATTTCAAGTCAAGCGGACCTAAGCAAAAAAACAGGGTGCAGAAAGTTAGGGACGTGGTGTATGACATCGTCAGCCAAGCTCATGCCCATCAAGTCTCAATTCCAGTCCGTACAGCTTTTGGGTTTGGGTTTTACCAAAAACAGCAGTGTGGTGAAATCCTGAAATAAACTTAAACGAACATTTTAAACTTTCTGAAAGTACATTTTAGAAAAAAGAAAATGTAAAATAACAATTCAGTTGCAGGTCTTTAAGCTTTATCAGAAATAACAAGCTGAGTAAACGTATTTTATTTCGTTTTTAAGAAGGGAAATTTGTACTTTAATCTCCTTCTGTTGAAGCAAGGTTAACTTTCGCTCTTTAGCCCGCTTTGTGCGTTTCTTTGCTCTTTCGGTTTTCGTCATTCTTAAGTGTTCAGAATAAAATTGTTCTCTCTCTTAAAGCGGTTCACTGCTTATTCTGCGTTTGTTAATCAACATTGGGACTCTGGTAGCCTAGCGGTTAAGGTATTGGACTCTGGTTCAGGGTTGTGGGTAAATGTAAATTAACAAAAAAATGCGGTTACATCTTCTGTCCAGTAGATGGCCACGTAGAGTAGTGATTCCAAACGCAGGAATCCAAACGCAACTGTAGAATAAGTTTGGGAACTATTGATGTGGGTCAGTTAGATTGCTTGTGTCAATTTGTGTGTCTTGGTTAGGGCTGGCTCGATACCATTTTTTTTATGCCCGATACCGATATTGATATTGCAAACTTGAATATCTGGCGATACCGATATCAGACCGATACGCTGCTTATAACACCGGCGTTGCATTTACATTTCCAGCATTTAGCAGACGCCCTTATCCAGAGCGACTTACAACTTGTACAGACTTACAAACCAAGCAATTGTGGGTTAAGGGCCTTGCTCAAAGGCCCAACTGTGGCAGCTTGGCAGAGGTGGGATTTGAACACTGGACCTTCTGGTCCAGAGGCCTGTATCTTATTTTTAACTTTTATCATCCTTGAGCTTCAAATAACTTCCGTGCCGGTATGGGATCCTTCAAGATATTCCGCTTTATCCCTGCATTCCAAAGTGTTTCGTGTTTGGTCAGTTGGCGTCTCGAAGTTGAGTGTGAATGTGTGTGCATATGTGTATATGACACACACCTGACATGATGAGCACGCTGCTAGCTAACCAAATCCAAACCTATCCAAATTGAAGTAAAGCATAAACGTGATAGGAAAGATATCAAATTAAACTGTTTTTCCCTCCATCCCATCTCCGATTCAGTGATTTGGCCAAATATCGAACCGATACCGATAAAGAATATCGGATCGTTACAGCCCTAGTCTTGGTCCATCCCATGTTCCTGTACTTTGATGGAAACTTTTACAGGGTGCGAGGTAAGAACCAGTCCGGACAGGACACCAAACCGTCGCCAAGGGCACATATGCACACACATTCACACTCAACTTAGAGACGCCAACTGACCGAACACAGAACACTTTGGAATGCAGGGATAAAGGGGAATATATTGAGGGATCCCATACAGACACAGGGCAGGAGCCAAGCCAGGACTCGAACCCGAGACTCTAGGGCTGTGAGGTGACCCCGTTAACCAAAATTAACTGGAATTAACCAAGAAGTAACAAAACAATGAGCCGCAATTCCGCATGAAATCACAGGAAAGGGCCAAAATAATGCCAAAATAAGTTCTGATCGTTGTTCAGTTACATTAAAATATATCACAAACTTAGAAACTAATAACTAGAAACTAATACACAATATCTGTTGTGTGTTTAACACTAGAATGACTATGCTTGGAAAGTTGCCCGCTCCCCTGTTGTGAGCCACTTTATCATGGTCATGACTCAGCATGTCTAAACACAAACACCTCTCATCCCACTCTGCCCAAATTCTACAGACAGGCCTGAGTAAGTTAGTTTTAAGATACATGTACAGGAATTGGTAGCAAGATTTATTTAAAATAATATTCACAGAAAAAAATCTAAAAAAAAAAAACAAAAAAAACAATAGACCCATTGAAATTTTTGGGGATATTTTTCTCTCTTTCTCTAATAGCCGTTTTCTGTCTTTATCTCTCTTCTTTATTGAGAAGAAATATGGAAAATTGCAAACTAAAGCCATAACTACTTCTTATATACACATCTTCTTTTTACAATTGCCAGTGAACCACTGAAATGTATTTATTTTACCTGCATTTCATAATTGGTACACTTTTTTTTTAAACACAGAGAACTAGTAGAAAGCTGTAGCACAAACTTTTGTTTCACCACGCTTGCCAGCAAAAGACAGATTTGAAGATTAGATGGGGTGGGTCAGGTAGTGGGTTATTTGCAAGCATATACATGACAAAAGAGTGCTGATAGTATGTTAATGGTTGTGTAGGAGGGGTTGCGTCCTGAGGATCTCAGATTTTCAGTCAAGCTAATGTTAAATAAATACAACCAGATCAAACAATCATTTTAATATAGCTGTGACAGCTGCTTTCATTTCACCCCCTACCAGTCTCATCAGCACCTTTGTAACCATTCCCTTTATTTTTTTAGTACCAAGTCATAAAACATCTGGATCGGGTACAGTACTGATAACGGTCTATTGAGTATTATTACAGTTGTTCTTGATTTTTTACACACAAATACTGGAATACTTGAAACACAATGACCACAACATGTAACTCATGCACCAACACCCTGAACCAATTCTGCTAAACTACAAGAACAATTTCTGTTTTACACTGAAATTGCAGTTCTAAAACAAACTTTTTTTCAAATACAATTGTCATGAAGAAAATATCTTGTTTTTACGAGGAACACACTGTTATTAAAAACTCTAAAGTTAATTGCCCTACTATGCACACAGACTCCTCACATGGGCAACAGGTCAGCTCTTCTGTTTTGGAGTAATGGATGTCAATGTTGAAAACAGAGGCAGAGCCATAGGAGTGAGAGTAAGAGGAATAGGAAGGCCAAGGACCATATGTTCTGATGAGATCCGAGCCACCTTGGTTGACCATTTTATATTTCCTGCTTGGCCAGGGACAACATTGCATGTGATGTAGAGGAGGTGCTGTGGCCAGAAAGAAACAGAAGATGCAGCATAGTTTTTTGTTTTTTTTAAAAAGTTTTTTTACTGTAACAGTATACAGTAAATTACTGTTGTTTTGTATGTAGACTATGTGCAACTGTGTTGGTTGGCATATACACTTTGTACATAGTATTTGTGGGAAAAATAAAACATTTGTTACAGTGTATTTGTGTTCCGAGTATAAAAACAATATTCTAAAATATTTTACAACACTTATGTTTGTACTGTCTGTAGTAAGTCCTAAGTCATTATGATGATTGGAGAATTAGGGTTTTACATTGAGCACACCAGTGTTCAACTGGTGTCGATGTCTATTCATATAATGGTTTGTGTGCGTCATCTGAAAACAAAATACAATTTTCATTTTGCGGGTGAATTGAGGGGTTTTACCCATTGTGTGTGCGTTTTTTAATTTGTGTGTAGAGTTTGAGTACAAGGCATGCTTTCAGAAAATGTGTGTGTCTGGGACTGTGGTGGCCTAGCGGTTAAGTCACTGGACTCAACCTGAAGGTCCTGGGTTCAAATCCCACATCTGCCAAGCTGCCATGATTGGGTGCTTAAGCAAGGCCCTTAACCCACAATTGCTTGACTTGTAAGACTGTATGATTTGTAAGTCGCTCTGGCTAAGAGCGTCTGCTAAATCCCGTAAATGTATGTAAACAATTTTTTTAAAACTCTAAACAATTTTACCATTTACACCCTCTAGAGGCCAACTTCTGCATCACAGGACTCCACAAACCCTCAGAAACTATCACCTTTATTACAGACTTACCGAAACAACAATTCCTTCATTACTTTAACACGCCTGTGTGAAAAACAGCACAAAGCGCACATACACACGAGCTCAGTGACCGAATCCGACAGTTTTTACCAATACAAAAGTTTATTAGTGGATAACAGGATGAGTCCAATTAGCATATTTACAGAGATTTATCTACAAATTTATGGAATGATGGACAAACAGTGCTTACTGAGGCAGAAATGAACAGAAAAAAGAAACCCCTAAAAGGTACAGAAGCAGAGCCAAAGTCCAATTCTGCTTCATCCAACACTGACAGGAGGAAGCGGGGAGATGATTGGGGACGTTCAGGACGACTCCTCATCAATTTTAGGGGCCAGGTAGTATTTAATGTGGCCCATATCTGCTATCTTATACTCCACCACTACACAGAGAGAGAGAACAGACAAAACCTCAGAGAGGGAACAGCTCTCATTCTGCTATTTATAGGAGTTCTGAAGTTAATAATTTGTCCACCAGAGAGCAGCACATGCATTTGGAAAAGAAACTTATTCACAGAAAAAACATAAATATTTAGAATTGTACACCCAACTTATTACATTAATAAGGAATATCAGATGTAAACTCTTAAAAACCCAAGTTAAATAATAATATAAAGACACTAGCAACTGTAGTGGCCTAGTGGTTAAGGTAATAGAATATGGAGCAGAAGGTCCAGGGTTCTAATCCCAACCCTTGCAATGTTTGTCAAATTAAAGTTATAATACCTTGGAATTAAAATTGTAATATAAAAAAACATTTTAAAATAAAATACAAATTAATATACACCATATTCATATATTAAAGTCAATAATAGCAAAATGGTGCTAAACATTAAATAAAATAGCACTAACATTCATAACTCATTATAAATGTATTATTATAATTATAGGTTTAAGTTAATATCAAAGATAACACTAATGTATATTATCCAATTATCAACAAGTAAATAATGAATAGATTACTAAAGATGAACACCACTAAATAATTTTACATTTCATTAGAATATAAAAACATTATCAATAACAGCTGTAAAATTAGTTTTAATACTATGCTGTTAATGTCATTCATATTCTTAAATAAAAGCAAAGATCTTATATTAAAATACATTTTGAAATATACTGACAACAGTTAATATTAAATTTAACACTTAATTACAAGATTTAGATAAATTCTGACTGATTTGTTGTATTTTCCTTTTTTCGGTTGATATAGAATTAGCAGAAGGTTTTCTGTACGATGGGTGTGTGTGTGAGTTAGTTACCCAGTGGAATATCTGCAGACATGCTGAGGGTGACGGTTTTGGACAGTGGGGTGGCTTTGGTGAAGAAGTTCAGGTAATTCAGAGCAAAAATCAGCTGCACCGGCTCGTTCATCTCGATCGTAACCTGAACAGTTAAAAATAACAATTAAAATCTCACCTAGAGATGAGTGTTTAAACATTCCTACAATAAGACAACTTCATCTCTTACAGCTTCATCCTCTTTGTCCACGTTACTGGTTTGTGACAGTTTGACGTTTCCGGTTCCGAGCTCTCCGCTGGCCGAAAACTTCACTCCGTCTTTTGCGCAGGAAATCATAACAGCGTCACCGATCTGAGAGAGATCCCGGCAAATCCGGGCAAACTCTCCCGAAGGCATTTTCACTACACAACTGTACTCCTGCTCCTACACACACAATCAGTTTCAAACTCACAAACACAACAGCCGCCAAATCAAAAAGAATGTGAGAACGGAAGATTCCTTACTGGGATCCCGAGCTGCTCCACATCCAAATCCATCAACTTCATCTCATAGTCAGAAACTTTCTCCTGATCTAAAAGCACACGATTGGACAGTTCAGGATAAAAAGGTACAAATTCTTATCATCTTATTGTTATTCGATTCCATTTTACTAGGCAAAGACCCGCTTCAAAAAACTATTTTGTGAATAGTCTTGCCATTTTAAACCAAATGTATCTGAATTAACTGAAATTAAAACTCACTGAGAGTCTCAAAGACCAGCGCAAGTGAATCAGCATTATCTTCTGCTCTCAGAGTGATGATATCCTCATTCCCAGCACACTTCAGGATCTTTGACATACTAACATCAAATCATGAAACATAATTAAAACAGTATACTCAAAAACTAATTATATACACACACACACACAAAAACAACAACAACAAAAGATAAAGCAGTAGAGTGTGGGTTTACAGGTATTAAACGTCATTATTTTGTCTAGTTGTGATATCAAAGCGTATGATCACGTCAGAAAACTTTAATACAAATCAAACGTTTCAAATGTTTAATAAGTAAAAGATGAGCTTAGTTCAATGTAATTATTGAGTGATGAGGTATCCATGATTAAATGTACCACTCTTACAACTGACCGAAATAAAACGCCATCATTTATAGAAATAAATTCCACAAGTTCACACACTTAAGAATCGGGTTTTTTTTAACTATAATAACGCCAGAGTTTTTACTACGAAAGTTTATATTGATATTTGACTCAGTCTGTGTTTAAACTCGTGTTAAACTTTTAGTCTTAGTGTCTGGGGTAACCTAAAGGCGTTACACATTTCCCGCCAAATGACTTTACGCGCGCGCAACTGACATGGTTGACGTCACGCGCCACGAACAACCAGCGCGGGAATTTCTCTCAGGCACAAAGCGTTAAACAAAAGATGAACAACTTATGACTGTGCAGAACCGCGGTCATTTTAACCTTTTAAAACCTCACATTCCGCATTAGGAGCCGTTTACAAACATCAGCTAAGCAGAGAATCATTCAAATGCGAAATAAGACGCGATTAAAGCGACACGAACAATACAGACATGTCCTCCGTATGAAAGCAAAGTACATTTAATCATCATTTAAAAGTTATTCCGGAGTAAATAAAAAAAAAGTGTTTCAATATGGAAGCGTTACGTAATTCTAAAGTGCGCCTGTACACACAGTTATACAATAATTTAATCAATAACAGCTTCCTGTAGTGTAAACATAAGGAATAATGAAGAGGACTGGATGAAGTTTGTCAGAAGCAGACCTGCTTAGGTTCACCCCCATGGCGAGGTTTCTGTCGCAGCGGTACGAATCGAAGCCATCGCTGCGCAGTGTGAGCTGGACCAGAGATACGTGAGAGGAGTCCATGCTCTGCAGAGAGATCCCTGAAGAACTCACATCCCAGCAGGCCTCCGTGATCAGGTCATTCAGAGCCTCCAGAACCTTCTTCAGGATGGAACCCTGCACGAGCCGCGCCTCAAACATCCTTAGACGGTAAATTAGATTAGATATATAAATACAGGGTGGATATGATAGGCTTCTGACGATTCGGATCAGAAAACGTGTTGGTTCGTTTTAAAAACGAGAGAGTCGGCCTGCCGGCCTGATGCCTCCACCGAGAAGCCTAAAGAACCTCTGCCCGCGCTTTGCTTCTGCTGTTGATATGAAAACGACTTCAGTGCCGTTACGTCACAGTCAGTCTGACTCCGCCTTCTGAGCGGGTTTGTTCTAAATCACGCAATACGGAGTGCACTACATTTAACAAGTACGGATTAAGATACATTTCTCTGAATTTATAAACCTTTTAAATGTAGTCTTTAGTCGTTTTAATCATATTTGTTGCAGCTAGGCTACTGTGTTACATTTAGTCTTATTATCCTTATGTTATATTTTATTACATTTTTTTTAATTTCGTTTCTTGTTTTTTTGTCTTACATTTTTCGACTATTGCTAAATATGTTTAGTAGGCAATATAATGGCTAAGAGTAGAGGAAATGTTTAGAATGTATTGTTTATTATTTGTAATTACTGTGGTGTGTTTTCAAGTTTTAAGACTAACGTGAAATTGAACACAAAAACCAAATTAAGTAAGTACGATTTGAGACGCAGCTTCAACATGGCGACGCACTCGCGCTTCACAGTGATCCTGTTTCCGGAAATGTGCTGATTTTTAATAAATAAATAATTATGTAAAACTAACTACTGCCAATCAGATAGATGATGAGTCATTAATGTATAACCATAAATACAGTTATGTAAGGTGAAGCATTAAGGAAATTGCCAAAAACAGAGCCATTTATAATAATTTGCAATGCGGTGCTGCTAAGAAACCCGACATAACGTTAGATGTTAGCTGGACTCAAAGTACCAGAATGCAGTGCGACTTGTCGTAGCCTTCTGTTGAGGATATAGTTGTTGAAGAACACTGGGTAATGTGGTCCACCTTTTACTGAGCCGAAACTGTTTAATGGAAAACCGTTAAAGCAAACAAGTCAAACTTTATATTTTCATACATTGTCTTTAATTTTGACCAGTTTAAGTAGTTTGGAAGTAAACAATATCACAATAACACATATGTAAATGTCACAAAAACTCTTGCTAGCAGAACTCTTTTGTAATATCTCAAATATTATTTTAAATAATCATCCAAATGTAAACAAAATCGATAACATTAATACCTTTTGAAAATGTAGTAAATAGAATATATTTAAATTAGAGAACATAAAAAAAGTTTAGTTCCGAACAGAAATTCCGAAGGTAAAGTTTTATGTAAATTATCATTTTGTTATATTATTATTATAGCTAAAATAAAAAATACTTCGAAATTACAAATCACAAGGGAACCTTATTTGCACGCAGTAGCACGTAGTGGTCACATGATGTCGCTCTTTCACCTCAAATAAAAATCTTCCGTCTGTCCATGAACTAAATCTTAAAAGAATATGGAGCCTGCAGCAAAAGAACGATCCAAAGCACATAGGCGCTTCTAACAAAGAACAATTAAAGAAGAATAAAGTTAATGTTTTGGAATGTCTGGACCTTAATCCAATTTTATGTTCACCTGAGAAAACTCAGGAACATACAAAACAGATTCCAAAAAAGTTGGGACACTAAACAAATTGTGAATAAAAACTGAAATGATGTGGAGATGGCAAATGTCAATATTTTATTTGTAATAGTACATAGATGACAGATCCAAAGTTAAATTTAACATTTTAAAAGAAAAATATGTTGCTTTAAAATTTTACATTGTCAACAAATCCCAAAAAAGTTGGGACAAGTAGCAATAAGTGGCTGGAAAAAGGAAATTGAGCATATAACGA
>JAVSBV010142969.1:0-16085 GCA_033117975.1 Parotocinclus spilosoma | reverse complement strand
TAAAAACTTATCATGTCGGTGAAGTAGGGACTCAGGCGGCCGATGCTCTAGTGTTACTTCTTGCTTTTGGTGAGTATTCATCTGCCGAGTAAATACGCTATTTAAATTGTAATATTTTATGATTTATAACATTCCTTTATTGTTAGAATTAATATTTGAAATAATTTGTTTTATAAAAAATATATCATTTTTTATATATGAAAGTGAATCAAATACATGTATATTTATACGGTAACTATACCACATGTACTACGCATGTGCAGATTGAGTTCCGAGAAAATAGTCAATATGTTTTTTCCATTATTATTTTTTTTGAAACCCAGCGATGCGAAAGGTGAACGGCGAAGTGGCGAGGGAACACCATTAACGCTGCTCACAAAAAGTAGAAATTTGAAACATCCCTAATTTTTGTGAGCGGTATAGAACATTTCTAACAGTATTCATGAATGCTTCTTCTATGCCAGTGGAATGAACTTATAACCAACTTCTTCTTTTCTTTAAGACACCTTTTCCCAGATCATAGCTAAAGAAGGAGTCGGGGCTCTCTGGAACGGTACACTCCCGTCTCTGCTGCTGGTGTTCAATCCTGCTGTGCAGTTCATGTTCTACGAGGCCATGAAGAGGAGGGCAGGCCAGGATGGCAGAAAGGTGAGCCATGTTCTCAGAATTCAGTGCTCAATATCTTCAGTTATCTGCATAGCTTTTATGTATTCTGTTCTGGAAATGCTGGGTCTTTAGATTTCATCTCTGGAAATCTTCCTCATCGGTGCCATTGCCAAAGCCGTTGCGACCACTGCCACTTATCCACTACAGACGGTGCAGTCAATTCTAAGGGTAATCCTAATTGTCTACGGTTTATTAGCATTACTGGTAGATCATGAGCCATGCTTCTAACACTGCCCACAGTTTCAGCAGTTTGTTCATGTGACACCAAAACTGCCTCTTTCACCTTTCTCCAGTTTGGCCAGTACAAATCACAAGAGGCAGGGGGTTTGCTGGGGAGCATGTACAACCTGGTCAATTTATTAATGGATCGGATTAAGTAAGTTGGCATTACACAAAGTCTATTTACATGCAATTAATTAAATACATATCTACAAACAAAACGACAGAACCGCACCTTTGCTACACAGCACACTAGTTAAATGTAGTCTCAGTTCCTTGGGCTTTTTAAAATGAAAAAATGGCCTCTAATTTTTGTGAGCAATATGTCTGCTTACATTGTAAGTACAGTGTTCCCTCGCCACTTCGCCGTTCACCTTTCGAGGACTCGGTGCATCGCGGGTTTTCCAAAAATATTAGTGGAAAAAAATTGATCGCAGATTTTTGCTGTTTCGCTGGTTTTTGCGGAACTCGGTCTGCACATGCGTAGTACGTGTGGTATAGTTAACGTATACATATACATGATGAACTTTTATATGAACAAATCACAATTTATAAAACAATTATATAAAAAAATATTAATTCTAACAATAAAGGTAGGTTATAAATCATTAAATATTACGACATACAGTAAATAGCGTATTTACTCGGCGGATGAATACTCACCAAAAACAAGAAGTAACACTAGAGCATCGGCCGCCTGAGTCGCTACTTGCCGACATGACAAGTTTTTATCTGCGGTTTTGTGTTCGCTGTTTGTGAAAGTTTCATTATAGACTGAATTTATTCAAACTCTACGATGCCACCCAAACATTCTGCAAGTTCTACCGCTAAAATAGTGTAGAAATAATTAAATAAACAATATAATTTCCGTTTATCGTGGGAGGTCCTGGAACGTAACCCCCGCCTTAAACGAGGGAACACTGTACAGCATTTTATGAACGTTTTTAGGAAGAGTGAATCAATACGCTCCACAAAGCTCTACAGTGAGATAGGACTCAACAGAAACTGTTCTTTGTGACACTCGATGCTGATGTTAAATAAATCATTTAATGGGAAACACTGCAGTATGTTTCTCTTTTAGTCAGTACTAGTAAACTACTGTATCACATATAGTAGTGCAGGGTAATAAACTGAAAATGAATAGAAACAGACATTCAGAACCTTTAAACAACGGGATCTTGCCCGGTTATTCCAGTTGACTTTAAATTCTGTTAATATTTTCCACGCTGTGCGTGTTTATGTACCAACCCCTTAAAAACGTTACCCCACACGTAGTCACATGACTCTGCCCCATCCAGGGAATAACATGGAAACAATCTTGAGGAAAACAAATATCCAGAGCAGCTTGTATCAAAATAAAAAGTGGTGTTAGTCGTTGGGACACTGAACAAACATTATTGAGAAACAACTGGTTCCAATCATGTTAATGCTAACATCTAAGTACTATATGATATGAAAAGGATTCAAGAAGATGAATAGATGTCATTTCCTACTGTAATGTGAAGCATATGCCTTCCATAGCTATAGTGGTGCTTACACGTGGTAGCCTAGTGGTCAAGGTACTCAACTATGGACCAGAAGGTTCTGGGTTTAAATCCCACCTCTGCCAAGCTGCCACAGTTTGGTCCTTAAGCAAGGCCCTCAAGCCCAGATTGCTTGAATTGTAAGACTGTATATGTTGTTCTGGATAAGAGTGACATGTAAATAAACATTTAGCAGACGCCCTTATCAGACCCAACTGTGATTTGATCTCTGGACCATCAGGTCCAGTCCAGTACCTTAATCACTAGGCTATGACAGTCCCCTTATGAGTTTAAACACCTCATTATTATAACATGAATATTACAGTATTTTTTATTTAATAAAGTACGGCATGTAATGTCGTGTCTGGTGACTCGAGCTGATAGTCATCCCAGGGAGTTTTTCCTTGCCACTGTCGCCTCTGCTTGCTCATTAGGGACACGATGACTCTCATACAAAATTCTTACAAAATTCTGCATGGCATCAAACCTCTTTATTGTAAAGCTGCTTTGTGACAATTCTGTATTGTAAAAAGCGCTTTAGAAAAAAAAAATTGACTACAGTCGCTGTGTTAACTCAGATTTGTAACCACTCTGTACAACTGTGATGAGTGCAACATTGAGGAGGATGGGCTACAACTGGAAGGTGCGACCCAGTATTAGGATATCGTTCCTAATAATGTGCTAAGTCTGTACAGTGGAACCTCCGAATTTGAGTAATTCCTTATTTGAACAACTGACATTTTTCTTGGCCCAAAATTAAAACGGTAAAATGTACGGGTGTATGACCCACCCTCAGGGTGTGGCTGATAATAATTTGATTCTAACTTCTAAAAATCCAAATTCCAAAGGCCTTAAGTTTAAATTTCAAGGTAAACATTTTTTTTAAACACACACAAGGCACATATCGTACAAGTTTAGTATCAAGCCTCTCATGGGAGAAAAGATTATTCGTGCTGTTTCTGTATTTAATAAAATACATTATTTGCAGTAAACAGTATTGTTACTAAATAATGTCAGTGTGTCAATGTGCAAAAACTCCCTTTTTTTTGGAACATCACTACTGGCTACAGATGATTTTTTTGGTACATTAAGCTGATACTGTAAATATAAGCCTTTTATTCAGACTAATTCTTTAAGATGTGTAGTTTTTTCCTTTACCCTTCGGATAAACTCTTGTCCTTCTCTGTTACAGGAGGAATGGAGTGCTCGGCCTGTACAAGGGTCTGGAGGCTAAGCTTCTGCAGACGGTACTGACAGCGGCCCTCATGTTCATGGTGTACGAAAAAATCACTGCAGTTACCTTTAAACTAATGGGCCTTAACAAGAAGTTGCAGCACTGACGGTCTTAAACCTATCCAGATGCAACCTGCTCTTTTCCTACCTCTAGAACTTCTTAACCACCACCCTGTTACCAGTTCTGTTCAGTACTGGTTATTAGGCTGCTTGTCTATTTCTGCAAAACGTGGACTTTTTAAGGTTTTATACGTGACGCAATTGTAGAAAAGCTTATTTTGAAACCAGTTTGAACGTTTGAACTTTTCTTTAAGACATTTGTCTTATGTTTTTAGACCTACAAACTATCAAATTGTATTAATTGTTTTTCTTCACACACATTAAGTAGACATTGCTTATTTTGCTACCAGTATGCATAATGTATTTGCGTCTGTGTGTAGGTAGTTGATGAGACCATAGTAATGCTGTATTAATGCTATATACCTCTGTTTAGGTGTTTACATGAGGTCATTTGAGCCATAATACTTGGGCATTAACAGCCAAACTGTAACCCAGATTACTTTTTATCTTCAGCCTTGAAAGTGGAGGCCAGGACACTTTTGGATTAATTATATTAACAATTCTATGTTAAATCTTTTTTTAATATATTTTTTTTCTGGACATGGTCATAGGGGGTCTGGACTAGATGTTGGAACATCACAGGACTGGGTAAATGTTGCTGTTGCAGCACTGAGATGCTTCCCCTAAAATTTATGAAAAACATTAATATAGTACATTCAACTTTAATTTAAATACGGTATAATATCACCAGAAGTGTAATTTATGTGGTCAGTGGTTTTCCTGGTTAGAGCTGGATGGGAGGTGAGATGTGGCTTCCAGGTGCTTCCAGGCCTTGAAATGAAACTCCACCAGTTGTCCTAATATTTATATGAATTTATACTTACTTGACAGCGACAAAATTTGTCTCAACATCATTCCAGTGTGTGTGTGTGTGTGTGTGTAGCTTTGGTTGTCTGGGATGTTTGGTTCAATGTGATTTTTTTTTTTTTACATAAAAGTTGCAGTTACACTTCCGTATTTAAAATCTAATACACTTGAATTGTATTCATGGTTAAATAACCTAGGATATAGATGCTTTTTTTTTTAATAAATAAAAAGCAATTTGGAAAAGAAAACCCTGCATGTTTGCTTCATATGTTAGAATGATGACAATGTTGAATTATGCTGTGCCCTACTAAAATCATGATGAAAATGAAGTAAATGTTATCCAGGATTGCTAAGCAGAACTACAGGACATGCCACTCATTCACTTTAGGCACTACATTTCCCATAATGCACAAGCATCTTTCCAAAAGCTTTCACAGTTATTCATGGATATCTGCAAATATTTAAAAGAAAGTCAGCTGTGCTGCAGACAAGGTAATGATCTATCATAACTATATTCACTAGCCATTTATAAGAATAAACAAAGTTGCATGTATGTAATATAAACAATCTTTAGTGTTCAGCTTCATTTCTCATTCATGGCAGAGTAACACCTACTTTAGAGGTAAATCTCAATCTCTTTACTGTTATAATTGCTGGTTTTCTATGTACAGTTGTGCCCCTCTAAATTATGTTATGTTCCCCAGTACATTAAATGGTCCAGAAACAGCCCTGGACTATAATTTTACAGAACGACATCCAGGTCATCGTTCAGGGCTCAATAGGGTTGCAGCTCTGGGCAATGTCAAATATTACAGTTACTGCTTAATACCTAAAGGCAACTAGAAATCGTTTTTCTATTTCCAAAATGAGCTTAGATATTAAACAAGGACGGTCAATAGACTGAACTAAATAGCTACAGAAAGTAGTTAATTGTGACTAATTGCAGGTACTCCATTGACTTATTTGACCTAGACACTTTCTTCTTTAATAATTGATATCACTGAAAAAATCTTAATTACTATTTATTGCCATAATACTAAATTCATGTTGGTACCCTGAAAAAAATACAAATATAATAATATTAGTGCAAGTTCAGCAGTAATGCAAGTACCTAAATTATAAATGCGTACATAAAAAATTAAGTCTATGAACGACAGCGACAATCAAATGTTCGGTATGGCAATGTGAAATTCATGGATTTTATTAATTTTTTTAAATGGAAGCAACTTGTAATTAAACATCCTTTAAAACACCAGATACAGTCAAACACATGATCAAGAAAGGAAAACAAAATTTGGCTAAAAATGCAATCGCCGTTCAGATTTCTTCCCTGTTCCCTTTGCCCGGTGGAATTTAAAAATAACTACATAAAATAAGATTTTTTGATTAAAGTACTTCACATACAGCCCATCTACATATGACCATATTCATGCTGCCTTAGAGTAGAGAAATACATTCTGTTAATCAGGACAGAACTACAGTATGCATACATTCCACAAGCTCAGATCATTCCTATAAGGCCTTTTAATTTCTAAACAGAAATTGCAAATTGCACATCTATGCTGCAAGTAATAGAGTTTGATCAAAGTCATTGTTTTAATAATGTATTTAAAAGAAGCGTTTCATTCCCAAGACCCACAAGTAAGTGTTGTCCAAAATCCATTCAAACTGCTCATCGACCTTACGCCTGTCCTACTAACAGATACCTGAAGGTCAAGAGGCAGATTTCAAACAACTTACATCCCCACATTAAGAATTGACTCGTCAATAGATCCGATATTCACATTTACGTATTGGCGTTAGGATTATGGTTTTGTAACCTGGTGACTGGTTATTTGCTTAACATACCAGTCTGGTAAGAATGTATACTGAGAGTCTCTATGGACTGAGTAAGTCACATCTCTGCGGGGTTCCCATTCAAACAGGTACACCAAGCTGAAAGAAATCATTAGGAAAATTAATGTTTATAAATCAATAGAACTAAGCAAACCTGTAAGAAGCAAACATCCTACTTTGGATTATCCTCTGTAACAACGGACTTCACAAAGGACAGGAAGTCGCTACAGAAGTTCATGCAGACTGTTGGCTTCCAGCAATGGGGTTCATTCTATATGGGAAACAAAATACTAAAGCATTCTGTATTGCTCTTACCAGATTTCCATTCATATTGTGATGACTGGAACAAACCTTGATCAATTGGGGTATTTTGGAGATCTCGAACGTATCTATAGACACCACTACTCCGTCTCGGTCTCGAAACCCAGCAACGATCCGCGGAACTCCGGGTAGAAACGACTGAGCCCACCATTTCAGCAGCTTGTACCTGTGTTAAACATATGAAAAATAGTTCACAGATTAGTTACAGCTCACAAAAATGAGGGGATATTTCATAATGTAAACAAAGAAGATCCCACAGGAAGTCCTGGATAATCTGATCCATCACTGTCAGTGTGTTTTGGCAGTCTTGGATGACCATACACAATACAGAACAGTCAATGTGGGGGCACTCTCGTCCTTCTGCTTCTGTTAACCCCCATGAATATTTCACTTGCTACTCAATCCATTTTTTTCTTTGACTTTTCATTTCCTTTTCTGGTGATTTTTTTGAATGAAATAAAATCAAATGCTTCTTTTTAAATCACTTTATATTCATTTTGAAATATCCCCTCATTTTTGTGAGCAGTATATAAATACACCGATGCTGTGTTAACTTTCTTTGCTATTCTACATTGTTCACCAAGCTGACGCGTCACTAGCATCTAGCAACTCGCCCTTAGCAGTAACACTTGCAAACAACAATTGGCATCATCTCAGCTGGGTTCTGATTTACAATGCAGCAAACCAACGTCAAGAAATAAGTCAGTACACTGCAGACATCAACGCCTCCTTTATTTTGGATCTACGTGGTGCAACAGGTCATGATTGTGTCGCTCAGCTTTGAGGTCCTTGTGGTTCAATCCTCACCTGTGGTTTCACTTTCAAAGTACAGATACATCAATCAACGCAATTTGTACAAAACTAAAAAAAGAAATATCCAAATCCAGATTTTCATTTGATTCATATAACCAAACCTCGACCTTCAAAATGAGCCATGACTTTCCCTTTGAAAATTTCCATTTTCCCTTTGATCCCCCTTTAATCTTGGGTGACCAGCCATTGTTGTTTTTTCACAATAAGATCTGGCTCGCACGTTTTATGCAAAAACACCCCAGAACCTGAAGGCAAAGATCTGGGTACATTTTGGATTCAGCTATTTCAGTGGACAGACCGAAGCCACTCGTAACCGGAGAAACATGGAGGTTATTAATGTGAGAATACCACAAATCTGAGTAGCCATTTAACGAGACACCACCTGACCCCAAACAATCAGCATTCTAAAAAGCATTTGCGATAAAGTTCTTCAAGTTCTCCCAGTGCAAAACAGTAACTGAGGCCCTGCTAAATTTCATATGTAATTCTATGCATGTCCAATACATAATACTATTCTAAGTTCTGCAACCACAAAATGTTTTACCCACACATAATCTGGAAGTGGCCATTCCAAACCTGTACACAAATGTTAAAAAATGCACCCCATCTTCACTTTAGTCAACAGAGTGTGACCTGAAATAGCTGGACATCCAAAGCAATGGATTTGTACCTAACAATTACAGCTCACTAATACGTTGGACATGTTAAATAATAATAATAATAATAATAATAAAAGAAACATTGCACTGCTTGATGAATGTCTAAAGGCACACCTGTGAAAGTTACTGTGCTGTTTGGGGTAGCAGATTTCTGCTGAGGTTTTCAACTCAATGTAGCATGCTGGAGCTGGAGGAGCTCTGGGGTCTTTATCCCGACAATCCACCTCACCAGAGAAGAGGAGCTTATGGTCTGCTAGACGAGTCTGGACCACCGTGCAAAAAGCCTCGTTTGTGTTCACCACTCCTCCTGCGTCAGGAACACTGTGTACGTCATCTGAAATTAAGATAGATTTGGAATTGAACACTCCTGTTAAAATGAGAGCTGTCAAAAGGTTCAAAGATATGATTGCATTAATAGCAGGTTTTGCACATAAGGTTGTCAATTCAAGTCAAAGCCCTGATTGAGCAAGCTACAGTGGCAAGGTAAAATCAATAAAAAGTGCTTCACGGGGTCAAGCAGCCCCAATTTTATTAGTGGTACTAAACACATCTATAAAAAAACGATTGTGTTCAACTTAATAGCTTTGGTTGAAATGCGAGTTTACTGTAGATGCACTAGTACCTGCACAGATGTACTGCTCAAACTTGTAGCCCCAGTATGTCATCTCCTCAAGCATTTCAGTGCGGTTCTCCCGGTTCACTCGAGCAGCCTCGGTCTCCACTTCGCATATGTAAAGAGTCCCAGCGAACTTGGAAACAGCCAGCAACCAACCCTCCTTGGTCTCATACGGTGTGGTCAACAGCTTGGTTAAGTGGCCTCGCCATGTGACAAAGTCTACACCCAGCGCGCTGGAAATGAATGTGGTTCAGTCACGTTGCACCCATTTCATCCTGGACCATTTTTTATCTTCATTTTCCTGATTAAAACAATTAAACAATTCTGGTCCAGCTGGTTAGAGCTGGTAATCCATAACGACTTAAAACAGTCTTGCAGGTTGTGCTTTTTAGGTTAGCCCGGTTAACCAGCATGCCAGAATAGCACCATCACACAACGGTGACCAATTTACCAGCACTCCATGATGGTGACCATCAAAAGCCCCATGATGGTGACTACCATGCAGTCTACCTTTAATGCCGACCATTATATCCACCAACCAGTGTCCTAAACGCAACTCATGCTGGTTTGACTGTTTTTATTACAGGGCTGGATCTGCTGGAAGGCTGACATTTAGGATCGAGTCTATTAACTGTGTATTAGACAGAAATGCAAAAACTAACTAATCAAAATAACAGGTTTTCTCACCAAGAGGATGAGGTGGAGAGTTTGCCTCTGTTGGTTAAAATCCATCGCAATATATGATCAATTCTCTCTTTAATACCTTCATCTCTTTTAACGTAGCGGTCTCGATAACCGTCTCTCAGGTTAAACATGGGATTCTTACCAGGATCCACATAATATCGGAGCTGTCTGGGGTCGTTAAAGAAATTTCGCTGCGAGTCCAGAGAGAAGACTCCGATCTCTACAGGCTGTTTGTACAGAGGGAACTGGCGCTCATACAGGTGGGTCCGGGTACTCAGGGTCCGGGGTACTGACCCACCCGATTCATCCCAGGCTCTGAATCGCTTGTAAGAGTATGTGCCATCACTGCAGTCTCTGTCTTTCTTAGAAGGATGCTCTGAAGGGAAAGACTTTCCTTGATGACACGCCATGTTTCAGAGATAATTTAATCCTTGGGAAGAACAGCAAACAACAGTCTAAACAGAAAAAGCCAATAAATCAGATAGCCATCAGAAGGGCTTTTATATCTCAGTAGATACACAAGGTTAGTCTTACTGTTCAATTTTACACATATAAAGTCCAAGCTAATAGAACAACCCTTTTACACAACAATTCATTTCCTGCGTGTGATTTGACGAATTAAAAAAATGACCATGATTAAAAACAGCAACAGTAAAGAAAATTCCACAAATTCTGAGTACTTTGAAAGTTTGATGTTATGTCTAACGAAGGTACGCGGATTGCGAACTACACAACCAGAACGCTACACAAAAGTAGTCAATATGAGAATTTATTTTACATATTAATTGCTAAATGTGAAAAAAAAAAACATCTAACTGAAAGCAAACAAAGATTTTCTTTAGCGTTTAAGACGGACTGTAGTTTCAACTATATAACCAAAACACCTAGAAATGGTAGCATGCTCGTTAGCTAGCTAGCGAACACAACACTAGCAATATATTTAGCACAGACGGTCCATGACAGTGTCTTACTTATATACAACTTCTACAACAAAAAAAACCCCTTAAAAATCTCACTGACGGCTTTGACTTTTCGCTCTGAACTAAAACGATGCCCTTCCGATACATAATACATTACCTCCACAATCCAGAACTACAATCAGGCCATCCACGCAACATAAAATGCGCGTATATACTAAATATTAAGGTATCGATTCGAGCAAAATACAACGCTACACCCCTCACCGAAATGGGAAAGCATCCAAACCAGATCTGCAAACTAAAACTTTTTTGCGAAACATGGAAACTTTTGAAGCATAAAAACAACCTTTATTTTAGGAAAACGTTAAACACTAAATTAAACAATTAAAACACGAGCATTTAAGTTGATCTTTAACAAAACTACGTAGCCTGATATCGGTTCCTGGCACTTCTCTATACTGCCTCGGGCTATTATTACAATAATGTTAACTTATGTTCAATTAAAATTTTATACTCCATTTAAACTCGAGTGCCCATTTTATTTAGACACCTGCCCTTCCACAACAGCAGCTCCCCTGTATGGAGGTTGAACAGGTGACACTGGAGTGCAGCATGGGGAAGTCGGCAGTTTTCCAGTAGACTAGTTGGTGCTCCAACTAACACAAGGTTCCTTACAGATGGGCAAAAACAGCAGAAGACTAGTTTGAATGACATTGTGAATTACACTGGGAAACAAGTGCCAAACCTTTTGGGCAAAAGAGCACAAACACTGGACCGCCGAGCAGCAGAAAAACATCACCTGGTCTGATGAATCCAGATTTCTGAGCACCATGCTGATGGGAGGGTCAGAATTTGGCACACGCAACATGATTCGATGAATCTTACTAGTCTTTTTGAGTTGAAACAATTGTGTGGGGACATTTTCTAGGCACCCCCTGTGTTCCCTGACAACTGTGGTAAGACTTTTGGAAAGTAGGGCTTACCTAAGCATTGTGGCCAACCAAATTCATCCCCCCCAAGCATGCTGTAGATCCTACGGCAGAAGGACACTTTCAGCAAAACAATGAAAAATTGCAAAAAAGTATCATAGCAAAACAGAAAAAAAAGAAACCATAGCAACATGGGGCTCATGTGAGGAACGACAAGCCTGCATTACAGCAGATTAATGCATCTAACATGAAAATACTCAGTGTAAATAAATGGATCAGTCTTCAAACCTTCAAAGGCTACATCTGACAAC
The DNA here is from genome assembly GCA_033117975.1 of Parotocinclus spilosoma. Taxonomy (NCBI): domain Eukaryota; kingdom Metazoa; phylum Chordata; class Actinopteri; order Siluriformes; family Loricariidae; genus Parotocinclus; species Parotocinclus spilosoma. The sequence goes on along the minus strand of JAVSBV010142969.1, from coordinate 4,428 downwards.
TCCCAGGCTTTTGCTTTCTTAAATACAGCATCAAATGTGATTATAATATTGTTTTAAATGGGCTAGTTTAACCATAACTAATATTTTTTTCCTCATGTTCCATAGATTATTTGTATTTGGATAGCTTGATTTTATATAATTAAATGGGCGATGGAGGCGATAATTTCCCCCAATTTTGATTCGTATCCAGGTAGCACAGGGGCTCGGTGGGTAGCACCGCTGCCCCACAACAAGAAAGTCCCGGGTTTAATCCCGGGGGGAGCGGCCTGGGTCCTTTCTGTGTGGAGTCTGCGTGTCCTCCCCGTGTCTGCATGGGTTTACTCTGGGTACTCCGGTTTCCTCCCATAATCCAAAGACATGTGTGTTAGGTTAATTGGTGTCTCTAAAGTGTCTCTGTTCGAAGCAAAGAATTGATTCCACATCAGAGGCTAAAATGAATCATCAAATGAAAATGAAACCCATTTTTATTTGTCCGTTTTGAACAGTTTGAAAGGATCATTTAAAGCAGACTACTAGTAAGGTCAGACTTTTTTTTATTGCTTGTTTTGCGGATCTGCCGACGATCATATTTGAAGAATACCAAAAAAATGTTGAAAAGTTTTTGATATTTCTCGGATCTGCCGCAGCACCAATGGTTGAAATAAAAAAAAATGTTTTAGCTTTACAGATTCACTTTAATTTAATTGTTGGTTAAATACATTTTATTTAAAGAAAAATTTTAATTTGATTTCTTCCACCTTCCTTGTATTGATTCCACAAAGTCCTCGAGAAATTGAAAAGTGCTGAAAAATAAAGATTTTCTCAGTAGATTCTTAAGTAGAACATCCAAGGTACAAGCAATTAATAAAGTCTGGCCTAACCCTTGAAAAATAAGCAAAGACCTGATTACAATCCTGATTTTAGCCAAAAATATTTTTTATTGCTTTGAATTTGTTAATTTAATTTAAGGTTTGTAAAATAGGTTTCCACAAAAAAAAAAATTAAGTTACATTTAACTATCTCTTTAAAAATCCAGTGTAAAAGCATAGTTTTATTCATATCTTTATTGATGTCTTAAATAAATACCGAGTTTTTTTTGTCCATATAGTACAGCCCCAATTTACCCCCCCCCCCCCCCCCCGCACGTTCGGGTGCCACCACAGCAATTCTGGTTTTGCTTGTATACACCTCGGGCAATTAAATCACAGGTTCACTTGAGTTAAAGCTTTATTTTCACAATGCCTATTTACAGCACATTAGTATGATTTCAGATTGCCACGTGCTTAATGCTGGCACATCTTAGAAAACAGTTGGAACTGCAATATGAAAGATTTTCCAAATTGTAGGCTCCAGCAATAAGCATTTCTTTACATGTTGGAATGACATAGCAATCCATAAGTGGTGCATTCCTTGAGTGCTCAGTTTTATTTACATACTGCACTGTGCCAAATTTCACTGAATCATGGAATAGCACTTTGACTACGATATATACAGAAGCATTAAAGTCCATATATCCAGCAAGGGGCTGAGACACAACAGAAGACTCAGTAAGGACAGTATAGTACTGAAAAATGCATATTTTTTCTGCTTTGCAGTGAAAACAGTCAAATGCAAAAGAGGCCATGTCAAAAAACAAATCTATACATTCTTATGAGCAGTGGGAGTTCAGAAACGCTAATTATACATGGACAGAAGTGGCAAACCAGTTGATGCAGAAAACGAACCCAAACAGAAATGCTATCTATGTAGAAGAGAGATAAAATCGTATCAAAGCCTTGGAACTGGTACATTAAAGTTGAATATTTTTCACTTGAATAACAAGTGCAGTTCATCTGAAAAGACAAAACTGTAAGACGTAACGATCACTGCATGAGCAGAGCAACTCCTGAGATATTGTGAGCTTTTGGAAAATTTTGGAAAAATGCTCTTTTCAGGCTATTGTAAATCAGATAGTGACTGAATTCCTGTTTTGAGTTTAAGGTTGAGTGTTTTTCTCTCTCTCTGAGACTGGCTTGCTCTTCATGTGTGTTTACCACACAGTTCTGAGCGGCACATGGCTAAATATGGGTTTATTCAGGCTGGCGGGAGCTGGAGCCCCAAAAAAAGAGGTTGGGCAGTCGGTAGCTGGAGTCTCTCCTTGCTGGGTCGGGGAGCGTGAGCGTTTCGGGTGCTGATTTCTTCCGCGGTCTATCTTTGGGCACGGATAAGAAATCGGGGGCTTCTGTGGAGAGAGGTGTGGAAGGTGCACTCGATGGTCCACTGTGGCCACAAGATGGGAGCGGCGTCTCGCTGATGGAGATGGCTGGTGGAAAGGTTCCCAGTTTCTTATTTGTGGCCTCCTGAGTGGCACGCTCGTACTCTCTTACCTCATCCATCGTCATGTCTGTCAGAAGAGGAAATAAAGGCATGTTAACATATATATTTTTCAGCCTATATTTAAGTTTTGGTGGTCACTGCACTTTGTAGTTCAGCAATTACTGACTGTAGTCCATCTGTTTTTCTTAATACTTTGTTTGTAGTCTCCTCTACTCTCAAATGGCCAGGACGCTCACAGATCAGACACTAATTGGGTGGTTGAGTATTCTCAGCACTACATGGTGACGTGTTGATATGTCTTTCTGGTATGTTTGGATCAAACACATCAATCCTGCAGGAGTTTTAAACCACACCAGTCACTGCTGGATTTAAATGATGAATAAGGTGTCCAGCCACCAGCCACCAAATAAAGAGGTGTCACACTATTTGGGACAATTTGGAGTAACAGGCAAATTTTACCACTGCATATCAAAGCTGGCGAAGGCAAACGAGTGCTTCTGTATAACTCACAGCTAATACATCCACACTGGAACGCAGCAATGTGAAAAACTATAGTTTAAATAGACTTGATACAGTGGTTAGTGCTGCCAACTCACAGCTCCCTTTGATTCAGGTCTGCCTGTGAAGAGTTTGCATGTTCTCCTTGTGTCTGTTTGGTTTAATTTGGCTACTCAGTTTTCTTCACATGCCCCAAAGATGTGTGAGGTCAACTGCTGCCTTTAAAGTGTCCCTGTGTATTTGTGGGTATGCAAGTGCCCTGAGATTTGTGCTCTGCTGTGCTGCTGCATAGGCCCTGGCCACTCATGACGCTGAACTGGATTAAGTGGCTACAGAAAGTGTCTGTCCTTGTACCTACCAATCCACTCATCAACCCATGCAAAGGCCTGTCTGTGACCAAGTGACAGCACGTCCCTTATCACCTTGAGAGAGAGAGAAAAGTTAGAGAGACAAACTTCATTCATTCATATCAACCAAATAAGAACGATAGTAAATTCATAAATTTGAGTCACTGCTAATGACTCTAAATGAGTTATGACTACTGGGACGGGTCACTAACACGAACAAGGACAAGAAGATCTGTGGGACAGAAGGAAGAATGACAAAGGAAAGTGTACAGCCAGAGGAGGCACAACGATATAAAAATAAGCAACTGCTAAAAAGCCTTTGGATTCTCTAGAGCATCCACAAACGTCAGAGTATAATAATTTTTCTTAACTGCCCTGTAATTTCCTTCTCTAATGAATATTTTACAGTTAAACCCCACTATGTGAATGTGCCTCATTTCTGAAAATGGAGTCCGTAATGAATACTGGGATTAAGTAAACCTTCTATCTATTATTCCTTATGTTAAAATCCATATATGTTTACTGTGAGCTCAGAAATAAATATTTACGAATAAGGCTTACCATACTCTAGATGAATTTGTAAAGATTCGGAAAAGATTTTTAAAAGACTAAAGTATAACCCCCTCTCATATCTGCAGGGTTTCTGCTGCCGAGTATTAACGCAGTGAGTTTTTCACTAATTGATATTAGAATCTATCCCTACATAAACCCAAAATGTAGCTTCTGACTCATAGGAAGGAAGTGGAAGGTGCAGGTAGAGGTAAAAGGCCGATCATCTATGTCAGTTACATTACTCTCATACATACTTAATTTGTGCAGAATTGTAGTTCCAGAATTCCGATTTATTTTTAGCTAATCATTCATTATATAAGGTTAGTCGTTCAGGCAGCATGGCCAGGGATTTAAATACTTTAAATACCTCATATGTTATAGCTATAAATCAGATACCAGGACTATGGATAAGAGTGTTTTGCATAAAAATCATGTGTTTTGGTGTAATTGCTAATGTTACTATATAATTGGTTCTACACTATATCTATACAGTCGAATCCGGTTAATGGGACCACATCGGGATGCGATAGTTTTGGTCCTAATAACTAGCTGGTCCGATTAAACGAACATGCCCTCTGTTACAAGACGGGACGTGCTATGTAACATATTAAACAAGAACTACTGTTACTTACAAACTTTGTTCATAAATTTGCAACCAGGTTTTTTAAAACGATCTACAACACAATGTATAGGTACTCAGCATGCGAAGCATAATACTGTAAAAAACAAGTTCTTA
>JAVSBV010142932.1:0-16089 GCA_033117975.1 Parotocinclus spilosoma | reverse complement strand
CACACACACACACACACACACACACACACACACACACACACACACACACACACACACACACACACACACACACTGCCTTCTTTTCTCCAAACAGCAACTTCTTGCACAGTGGAAACAAGAACAAGCACTGACGCATTAGATAAAAAGAGCACACGTAATCCGAAAGCAATCACATGACAAATAGTAACAGTAAACAAAGCCACATGATCACACACACACACAACAGGAAGATAAAGTAAAACAACTTTCATTAGACCAGTCTTTTCTGTCTGAAATCTGAGAGTGAAGTTCATTTATTAATTATTAATGCTTTATCAATAGTATAGTACTGATGAACAACCGCAAATCACATGGTGTGAAAATTAAAACACACAGTGACATGTCACGTCTTGCCGGGCAATTTTGCTTGTTAATAAACATCCATTCTTGTATTTCATACCTTACAAGGCATAAAAAGGATACAAAGTGATTTAGTGTTTCTGGTGCTATTTTGTCCCGTTCCGCCTAAAAACAAGTCTTACGATGTGCACCAGTACAGGGTCGTCACTGTTGCATTTTTGAAAGCATATGTAGCTTTAAAATCTTAATGCATTTTTTTTACATTAATGCTGCCATCAAAGCACTGAAAGCGACCCTTACAATGGCTCTGACACAGCTCCATATCATGACAGATCCTGGCTTTTGGACTTCTTATAGATAACACTCTGGATGGTCCTCTTTGTCTTTGGTCTGGAGAACACAGTGTCCACCTTCTTCTAAAAAAGATATAAAGGAATACTGATTCATCTGACCACAATACACGTTTCCACTGTGTGATGGTCCAGCCTAGATGCGTCAAATCCAGAGCATGGGTAGCATGGTCCAATCTCATATTGTTGAACGGCGGTTCATGATTCAGTTTTACCTGGGAGATCGAAGATCACGGATATTGAGCTCAAGCTTGGCCCTATGCCCTTTACGAACTGAAATTCCAAATTCTTTTAATTGTTTAATATTATTACGCACTGAAGAGGGAGAAATATACAAACCCCTTCCAATCTTTCCTTGAGGAACAATGTGTAAATAATGCAATCATTTTTGAATGCATGTGGGGAGTTAAAAACATACAACAAGATTCATAAAGCAAGTCACCAAGGTATTCCTTATAACCCATTAACTGCCTCTGTTGGAGATGGAGATTTGGAAAAAACATATTTTTGCCATAAAGTATAGACAGAATATTCAGTCAAAAAGAAGTCATCTTAGGGGTGGATATTGTAAAGGACTTCGCGATGCAGTACACATCACGGTAATGGGGTTCACGATACGATTATATCACGATACATTGCAATACGATGAATATTGCGATATTCCACATGGTTCACTAAGTATGGTGTGTAATCTGTGTCATCTTAATAAATCACACCACACTGATAACTCAGCAGACAAATTACTGATTTTTCTGCACATTCAAAGTAAATAATGTTAAAGCACATCATTGAAACACTAAAATTAGGTTGCATAACATTGTATATTACACTACTGGATCATACTTCACTGTAGTTACATACAAAACTGTAATAAACTGTACTAAAGTGCACTTTGTTAAAAAGCACTTCAGGGTGCAGTGCATGTGTACCTTGGCTAAGACATCGATTCTCTGCAGCATCCTCTTCATCTGCTGTTCCTCTTCATCAGTAAACCTGCTCAGTAAAGGCTCCAGGTGACCAGTCTACAGAAAATATACCCCAACAAACATTACTAATATTATTAATAGTAATTACTATTATTATTACTAGTATTAAATGGTGTATGTAGTTTATGTATTTGGGATGTAATTAATGTTTAATTACGTACCTCAATGTTGGGCGCTACAAGCAGGTTGGAAATTTTTGTCCTGTCATTGATGAGGCTGTTCCAGTCCAACAGGTCAATTGTCCTGAAAATGCAGAAGCAATGAATATATAGGCAAGGCAATTCTAAAATGTATTAAACTACAGTGAAATCAAATGAATTACCCAGATGAACCCAGTTTCTCTCCAGTGAGCCAGTTCTCAATGTCCTGTTTGGTTGCCACCCCCAGTTTGGACAAAGATTGCTAAAGTCAACATGGGGTTGGAAAACACAGTTTAAAAAAAACAATCTATGATTGATGATATAGGTCAAAAATTTGTTTTTTGAGCAGTTTATATACATTCATTGACAAAACAAGTAACACACCCAGACAGAATGTTAATTAAACAACCTAAGACCTAAGACTCTGGCACAGTACTGTCTATTTCTGCAGGTCTTTCACTGATACAATTTCACTTTTACTTTACTTCAAAGAGCAGCTACATTACTGATTTTCACACAAAAATTAATACCTGTAGTTTCTCAAGCTCAAGTTTCTGTTCCAGCACAGCCATTCCCTCCATCCCTTGGTGTGCAGCCAGCAGGTTGAAGAAACGTCTCCATTTCACCAGAACCTCTGAGAACTGCAGCTACAAGAAAACATGTGCAAGCACATACGGGATGCTTTAAATCACTTAAGCACCATCTTCAGGATTCATCCTAATGCCTAATGCCAATTACACAAACCATTGCAAATGAGAATATCCATGTAATTAATAGGGGTTACTACCCTCTACTACTACACTACTACTACTATTACTACACTCTAATTAAGAATGTTCTTCCATTAGCACTTACTGAAGAGTTAACAAAAGTGTGGTAGCAGCCTCAAGAAGAAAATCCTCCAAAGTGTGGAAGTATTTCACACTTTAAAAACCATTTGTATCAGCTGTGCTCAACTACTTCTCTCTCTGAATTTATTAACTTTATTGAAAAACCAATCTATTTTTGCTATACTCCTCTTCCTCCCCTTCTAGTCTTAGGTAATCTTATCTTTGTAAATTTAGCAGACGCCCTAATTCAGAGCGACTTGTAAAAAAAAATACAGTCTTACAATCCAAGCAATTGTGGGTTAAGGGCCTTGCCTTGCTCAGGGACCCAACTGTGGCAGAAGTGGGATTTGAACACTGGACCTTCTGGTCCATAATCCAGTACCCTAACCACTAGACCACCACTGCTAAGGGCACTATATAAGTATAACCTGTTATTATTGTTATTATTGTTATTATTATTATTTGTAGATACAACCTTAGTTGGTAGGGGAGACAAAGGGTTATAATCAAAATGCAATGTTTACCCAAATTCATTCAAATTAAACATTTAACCATATCTCACATTTAAGGTTGGAGGGACTGCTTTACTAATTTTATTAGTAATGCTACTTTGAGTATTGTTGGTTTAAAATTCTGACAGTTAAAAAAAATTGGGGTTGAAATTAATCTTTTTACCAACAGGAGTAGTTCATCTTTGTCTTTTTTGTTCATTAGCAAATTCATCAAACTAAATGTGAAGGCTGACAACTACAAAAGACCTATTTGGTAAGTGAGTAGTATATAATCTGTTAATAGCGGTTTGTTATGGCCCTAATCATTACACCCCAAACAGACAGAGAGACATATAAAGACATTAGTTACCAGAAACTGAGGCCGGCCCAGAGCTGTCATCTTAATGGCAGAGAATCCGTCAACAGAGCTTCCAGCTGCAACAAGACCACAGACCGTAAGCATGCACACAGTGCACCATTTTATTATCTCCTCCAAGCAGCTAAAAACTCACCCGATGCTTTGATGCATTTGATGAAGGTCTCCATGTGGTCATCACACTTGGCCTCATCAGCATAGAAGTAGGTACGAGCACTGATCACACCGCCACGCCGATCTCCAAACTGACGATGAGCCTTGTACTTTTTCTCACGGTGGTCAATACCTGCATGGGATTGGAAATGACTGAAGGTGACATTTAATTCCCGTTTGTGGCAGACTTGGGTCAAAATGCGACAAGGCACTCACGCTTTCAGAACAGATCTTTTTAGAACGATTGGTTTTGAGTGCCAGTTGCTTTGAAGATAAAGATAGAGACACTGCTCACACCACCCTTTCAGGGATTCAGGGTATCATGAGAGGTTTGAAATCGTCCCATCAGTAATTAAATAGCATCATAGCTTAATTTGGTGTATTAAGACGATTTAAACATGTGTGATTCTAATAATAAATAACTGATGCTTTCAGTGCTATCACTACACACTAAATGTAACATTCCTGTATGAGAAATCGATTCCATCTGAATTAATTAACAATGTAGTTTTTACTATGCTACTTAACTGCTGCTCTTAGCTTTGCTAATGTTTGCAATGCTTGCAAGAAAAAAAAAATTATACACCTTATTCCTAAAGTCATGGCTTAATTTAATCAAACGAGGCATAATCCTAATCACAATCATAATTCGAATGAGTGTCTGTGTGAGCAAAAAGGTTAGCAAAACCTGATTAGTTTTCAGAACAAGGCCACCCACAAAAAAATGACTAATTTGTCAGATTTCACAGCTTATGGGTCGTTAAAAAAAGCAGACTTAACAGCAATAACTGGCTAAAGTCACTTTAATATGAATATGACAATGTCAACAAACGTTATGTAACGAACTAGCAACTGTAGTTTATACAGGTATTAAATCACAATGATATGTTATTTACTATTTTCTGTGTGTTTTCTTTTGCTTTTTCTTTATTTTTAAGTGTTTACGTTTCGTGTATATATATATAGTGTAGTATGTCTATTGGACTCCAGAAGAACCAATGGCTAATGAAAATAGCAGCTAATGGGGATTCTTATAATAAAACAAATATTTCCTTTTCTTAAAAACAAACTTTGTGATTCAACAGTGATTATCCATAGCTTAGAGTTAAACTGAACATGAATACATTATACTAGTGTTTCAAAGTCACTAACAAGTATAAGCTTATAACACATGCTACATACCTTGACTTTCTTTTTCAGCTTCAGACACACACGAACTAGAAAGAAGGTAAAGACGGAACTCATGAGTGGTGGAATATTATTTACCTCTCATAATGTGTAATATCTAATTAAGTATCAAAAGACTCCCAGTACGCCTCATGGCACCAAATGTGGTATATATAATATGGTTATTTGAGAGCAAAAAATATAAACAGAATGATTATTTGATGAACTGTTTATTTAATGAACTGTTTCACTTAGTGATAGAACCCAGGACCTTCTTGCTGTGAGGAGACAGTGCTACCCCCCGAGCCACTGTGCTGGACCAAACACAAACAAACCCTCCACCTCATTCTCCACCTCAACCTCACATGAGAACAAGCACTTCAGTTTTAAATTCACAATTTGGGATAGCCCAAAACTCTTTGTTTTAGCCTTAGGGTTATATAGATGTTCAAAAATGTCACAATGTAATAACAGAGATATCATGTGCATTCTCTGCATGTACCTCTAATACACTGGCAGGTGTGTGCTTTGAACAACAGTGAGAGTAACCATCATACATGCCTTATCTTTCTTATTATGAGGTAATGGGGTCATCAAAAATAAAGATATTTACGATATAAACTATAATTTTATAGTTTAAAGATGCTCACAACCACTATTGATACAGACAGGTGTTTGACAAACTAAGCATCATTTTCAATGTAAAATTTATATTGCTATTAAATTTACCTTAAATGCATCAGACTAAAGTTTTCTGTTTAAAATCTACTACAAAAAAGTGCACTGTTTGAACCTCAGATATAAAAAACGATTTGAGCAAAAAATTGAGAGGCTACAATTAATTTAATTCAATTCAATTCAAGTTTATTTATATAGCACCTTTTACAATGGAGCATTGTCTCAAAGCAGCTTCACAATATTACACTTTCTTAGAAGGCCAATCCCAAGTTGAGCAAGCCTAGGGCAATTACATCCCTATTTAGCATGAAAACAAACACAGACGTTTGGTACCTTCAGTTTTACAAACAATTGTTTTTAATCTCTTTTAATTATTTAATGTCTGGTATTGAGGGTTTCATATAAATACTTAGTGGCACAACTGTGTTGCATTTTATGAACAAGTCTTTCTCTGACCATTATTTTATTCCTGTTGTGAACATTCTCTCTCTCTCTCTCTCTCTCGCTCTCTCTCTCTCTCTCTCTCGCCTGCTTCATGTGTTCCCAGCAGAAAGACTTCCCTACTCAGCTTACCTAAACCTCTTACATAACACAGCTCTAGGGAGTGTGTTGTTGCATTCTTTTGTCCCTGTGCTTGTGCTGTCAAGCAAGGGGTGTAGGCACTTCCATACTAAATCGACGAATCATGTTTGGGGGCCTTGGCCTAAATGACCAATCAGGAACTGTAAACAGATCCCTGTGGCTTAAATTAGCTGAACTGGGTTGGAAGTAATGCATAGCCATACTCACTATACTTATTTTTTTACTATACTTATATAGTTTCAGTCATGTGATGAATCATAAGCGAATAACCTGCTTTGTTGGCAAGTTTTTGCTTTGATCATATAATTCCAGTCATAATTCATGTGTTTTTAAATTTGGTGTGCATTTTACCAACCTTTAAAATTCACTTCAAAGCCAAATAGGTAATATCATTTATTAACTTACTAAGTGAGATTCTGTTCTATGCATAATTTCGTACTACAAATTATATATTACATATTATGCCTACAACACCCAATCCACAATAATCCACAAATCCCTCCTCAAATGAAAGAATAAAATAAGACATTTACATTTTCGGCATTTAGCAGACACCCTTATCCAGAGTGACTCACAACTCATATTGTCTTATAATTCAAGCAATCGTGGGTTAATGGACTTGCAGCTTAAGTGTGGCAGCTTGGAAGAGGTGGGATTTTTGGGTCCAAAATCCAGTATCCTAACTGCTAGGCTGCTAGGCAGTCCCTCTCCCATTATAAAATTAAACACACACACACACACACACTAATGAATGAATATATATATCTCAAAATAGTCTCAAAAATATATCTACAAAAGGGGGGAACCTAATGGGATAGTTACCAATTCTAAATTGAAAGCACGGTTGTATTTCAATTAAAAATATATTTTTGTTATAATAATAAGTTCCATTATTAGGATCTCCACAACTATTCAAACAATGTGGTTCTAATTTTAAAGCAGTTGCAGCAGTGAGCTGCTGTCACATGAATGAAATGTGTGCCAGCATGTTGGCCAACATTGTTGTGAGGTAGAGTGGCCATGTGTTGCATAAGGGAATGCATATTTCTATATAATCCAATACAGCATTATAAGATTATCCATTATTCATTATTCATTACGGTGTGCAACAGAATTTAAACTTTTAGATTTAGTCCCAGGCAGCATGGATTGGCATTGATTAGCACTGCTGCCTCACAGCTTTGAGATCCCCGGTACGATCCCGACCCTGGGATCTTCCCAAGACATGTCCAAAGGACCAAAGACATGCATGTTAGGTTAACTGATTACACTAAATTAGCTTGACCTCAGTATATATCTGATTAATCTTAAAATAAGTTTGTGTATAGCTGTAACCTTGCGTGTGTTTGTTGAAATGGGCACTGATGTCGATAGCGCATTCCAACATTCAAATTTGTTTATTTTTCCAACTTTCATGTTTTTTGTACTTAATACTGTCTGTTCTTTTCCACCATCCATCCATAGTTAATCCACAGGGTAAATCAAAACTAACCTTATAGGATCATATTTGTAATGCAAACTAGCTTCCCAGTGCAGTGGTTTTATGGGTTTAAAACCCAATGCATTAATACTGTATACAATTTGTTGGAGCCTAATTTAGTTCAAATTTGCTTCAACTTAACTCTTATTTTGCTTGAACTCATTTCCATACAGAGCCATAGACTACCTAAATATTATTCATTACGCTTTAAACTTGCATTTTGAACTACACTTAACTGTGTAGCTTTACACAATCTCCTAGAAACTGAAAATCCTTTCCTTTGTGCATTACAAACAACTGGATTTATACCCCCGTGAACCACCTGCTTACCTGATCTGCTCTCACTACCAAGGTCATTTTATAATTAAAGAACTGAACATCTCGTTATTTATTAAATAGTATATTGAAAGTGTAAAGCTAAAACTACATTTCCTAGCATTTATCACTCCGGCCATGTGACTCCATATGCCACACACTGCCGATTTCCTCATTTAGCACAGGAGAGTATAATATTGCTTACTGCTAAATGTGTGTTTATTTTTAGATTCCTTATCGTAATAAAATCAGATAATTAATCTAATCAATCATAAAATGGAGACTACCTGTATAACACAAGATATCATCAAATGTCCGAACTATGACCACAACTCCAACATACTCACTCCATTTCCTTTTTCTCTGCCTCTTCCTGTGTAAGATCTTCTTCAACACTATAGTCCAGAACAGAGCCGACTCCAAAAGTCTGGTTCTTTTGTATCAGAGGTTTGATGGAGTCCTGATCTTCTCCTGCCACAAACTGCCCATAGAACGTCATCTTCATTAGCTTCTCGAAACAATGCTGGCCCAAGACCCTCTGACTCAAATCCATGAGCTGTAGATAAAAGTGATTAAGCAAAATTATTACACAGATCTACATCAATTTTGCTTACTACAAAGTTACGAGGTAACTTGTGATGTATTTTAGTGTGTTGAATCCAAAAATAGCAATCGCTTCCTCTAGTCACGTCTGGGGTTTTTTAAACACTGTCTACTCATTAACAACTATAGCAATAATGTAGAGAGAGCGACGAGCTTAATATGCAATTGGTATAACTAATAAGAAGACTGCTTATTAAAGAGCTAAAACTGCAGACGTTACAATTTTATTGTTCTATAAGCAGCTTGCCAACCACGACAGTATTCAATTGTTCTAGAATTCAATCGTTCAAAACCTACGACAGAATTCAACCGCTCGTGCAGCAAATATAACTCTTTTAAATCTGTTTTTGTTGAATATGTCACCCGGCACTAGGAAAGTTCTTGGTCAGTGGTATAATGATCCTGATATATTCTGTCACATTTGTGGATGTTTTACAACACGCAAACAAAAACAATATATATGACTTTTTTTTAAAGCTTATCATGCATATTTTAGGGCTAAACTGGGAGACCAGGACAAACCTTGGACCCCACATAAAGTGTACAGGACGCTTGTTAAAAACCTGTGACAGTTTTTTTGAGTTCTAATGGTGTTTCGAGAGCCTCAAAACCATGTTGATGACTGCTACTTCTGCATGGTAATTATTACATACAGTATTTCAGCCCTGATTACAAATAGCACAGCAAACTGTTGAGAGAGCTGAGATGGTTACAGAACAGGCAAGGAGGTTACATTTCTGGGGCTCTGAGCAGTGTGTGATCTGCTCACTCAAACCTATGGAAATCTATCTAAAACTATCAAATGCAGGAGACAACCTAAACCTGCACAAATAATAATGTGACATCTCAGGAACCTTCCCAGTGGAGCACAATATGTATTAAAGGACTTATTTGGTTACTTATAATTCAAATTTAATTACTGTGGTACCTTGGTACTTGTAGTTAATTTGTCCCACAAAACATGTTAAAAGGCCAAAACAAAGAGTCTCGAAAGAATGTAAGTGGCAGGCTGTGTATTAACAACGCAGGCTTTAATACCAAAATCGGCAGGCAGTTATCAAAAACGGTACACAGTCCAAAATCTCAAAGCAGCTTCACAATCTTATATTCTCTTAAAAGGCCAATCCCATATTGAGAAAGCACAAATTGAGGAAAAACTCCCTGATTATAGAAGGAAAAAAAATTGGGAGGACCATGACTCAAAAAGGGACCCATCCTCCTTGATTGGCCTAGATGTCTAGGGTCAAACACAGGGGATACAACATGGTCCATGGTCCAGCAATGAGGTTGGGGACAACTGAATTAGCGGCGTTATGTGAGAACGGAGAACCTATATAGTGTAGTGTGATGAGGATCAGGTGTGTGTAATTACTATGACATGCAGGGTGAACATGTATGTGACTGGGGGTAGTCCGTGGGAGTAACAGTGCCCCCCGCCTCAAAATGACCCGTATCGGGCAAAGAAGGGCGAGGCCTAAGGTGTTGATAAATGGGGGTGGACTTGCAAGGGTGGCCGCAAAAGGCTGATCACCCAGCAGCGATTCTTGGGTTCATACCCCTCCCAGTCTATCAAATACTGCAAGTGTGTGCGATTAGTATGACGGAGAAAGTGAGGGTGTACGTGTTTGGGTGTGGTTCACAGAGAAGTCCATGGGTGTGACAATTAGCAATAATGGAATTTCAATTAATCTGTTTCAGAGAGGAAAAAACATTGTATAAGGTGTTATATGTAATTAATGAAGTTATATTGTATACTTAAACAATATACAAATTGACTAAAATAAAAAACAAATTATTAGAGGACATCACTTTTGCTTATTATAAATGCATTAAGGGCTACTATGGTTCTCACTGTTTTCTCTTTGGTTGGCTATTATAACTTACTTTAGACCCATAGTTACTTAGTATTTGCACTTAGAATATGTGTTATAAAAAAGAAAAACAGGAACGTCTGCAGCTGATTTTAACCGAGAGCTAAGAGCAGAGAGAATTATTTCAGCTGGAATGTTTAGCTAGAAAGGGCAATCAAGTCGCAGTCTTTACTCATGCCTAACAAACAACGATTGCTGAAAATGTCAAAATGTCAAACACGTCAAAATGTGTCAAATACCGAATTCAACTAGTTGTGATTGAGTGCCAAGGTAGACCACAGTATTTGTGCTATTATTATTAATAAAAGAAATGGATCCTAAACCACGTTCCTATGAAGCCACTTTCATTGTGAACTAATACATTACCATGTATTTCCAACTATTGTACCATCAGAATATTTCATAAGAATCATACAAAACACAGTGACAAAGCATGCTGGCCAAGAAAAAATACAGAAAACAGACAGGCCTCCTACAGTCTCTATACTCATCATACACAGCATGATACCTTTAAGTAAATGACCCAAGTTTTAGTTAGATAAGGATATTTGCTCAATACTGTGCAAAAGTACTTTCTGCTGCTGAAGTTTTAAACCACCTCAGTGTCACTGCTGGACTGAAAATAGCCCACCAGCCAAAAATGTTCAGCCACCAGCATCATGTAGGCAGCGTCCTGTGAGTAATGATAAAGGATTAGAGAATGCCAGATGGCTCTTTATTTCATTTTATGTACTTGAAATATACAATTGAAATGTAACACTGTCACTTGGGCAATTGAGTCACACAGATATCTAACACAGAAGTCCACTGATCAAAGTGCTGGTCTTCAAGAGACTGTCCCAGAATTTACTGGGTGCAATGAAAAGTGCAAAATACAGTCTTATCCGGTTAATTGGACCACCGGTTAATCGAACCAGGCATTTATTACCTGGTTATTAAGTACCAAAACAAATCCTATTATATACGTGTAATGTTATTTGCTTATTTGGACCAAAATTCCGCCTAATCAGACCAAAGAACCTGTATAAGAAATAAGAAGCGAATAAGAAAAAAAAGCCACGTTGCCACCTAGCGAATGCAAAGGGGATCAGCGAGATATGGGAGGATTTCTGTGATCTTCTGGAGAATTTATGCTTTTATCAAAGGTCAGGAAATCCGAAAAGTTGTGTTGAGAAGAGCAAAACCAGTGGGAGGTGAACACGCCCACCACTTTCTTGATTTTGTTCAAGTGCAGTCCATCAAAAGAACGCGCCAGATCACACTGGATAAGTTCTTCAAACATTGACTGGAATTTAGTAAGAACTTGTATTATACAGTATTATGCTTCGCATGCTGAGTACCTATACATTGTGTTATAGATCGTTTAGAAAAACTTGGTTGCAAATTTATTTTTCAATGAACATCAAGTTCGTAAGCAACAGTAGTTCTTGTTTGTACGTTCGCTACCCTTGTAAATCATACAATAAAGGTTTAATAAACATTAATAAACATTTAATGTGTTACATAGCACGTCCCGTCTTGTAACATAGGGCATGTTCGTTTAATCGGACCAACCGGTTATTAAGACCAAAACAATCGTATCCCGATGTGGTCCGTTTAACCGGCTTCGACTGTATATGAATTCTCTAAAGTGTATCAGCATAGTGTAACAAATGCAGGCGCCATTCAGAACAAAACTTTATTACTATCTGTAAGCAACCTAAAAGTAAAAAATGTAATCATATTATATTATTCTAATGATGAGGTAATACGTTCAAACAAACCCAGACAGCAGAAGACACTCTTCTTATTTACTCACATGCAGACGAAGACATATTTACCTGGACGCAACGAGAACAATGTAAAGCATGCGATAGTACATGTGAGTAACACAGTACAGAGGACAAGCCCTGTCTAACATGCAGGTAGGTAAATGAGAGGCAGGCTGGTCAAAAGCATGCTGACGTCACATGATGAACCACCTTCGTGGACAAGGTAAAATCAAACAATGTATCTTATCAAAGTCCAAAATAGATTCATATGCATTTGTAGTGCATGGAAATCTTTATCTACCGTATATTTGTTCAGATAAGGTAGATAGAGGTTAAGTTGGAAATGCTGATGTATTAGCTGAAGTGTTCTGGTTAGAAAAAAAAGAACATTTAGATTTGCCAACCTGCACTTCACTGAACTATGTTGTGCAACTGAAATACAGGCGCTCCAGTGACATCACCCAGTCTGAGTTCAAGTTACCACATCATGACGTAGATAGTGTCGTAACTCCATTGATACCCACACACTAGTGGAGGATGGTGCTGTTTAAAATAGGGTAAGCACAAACTGTATCTTCACACGTGATTATTTTACTGATCAGCCATATCTGCACATGTCAGAATTCCAGTACAAAATAACAAGTTGGGCATCTGAAAACAACATCAGGGCAACACATTTAAAGAAAAACAAGTCAGAGGTTTGGGCAGCACAGTGGCTCGGTGGGTAGCACCAAGAAAGTCCTGGGCTCAATCCTAGGGTGGAGCGGCCTGGGCCCTTTCTGTGTGGAGTCTGCATGTCCTCCCCGTGTCTGTGAGGGTTTACCCCGGGTACTCCGGTTTCCTTCCACAGTCCAAAGACATGCGTGTTAGGTTAATTGGTGTCTCTAAAGTGGCCCTAAGTGTGTGACTGTGTGTGTACTGCCTACAACGTATTGGCGCCCGTCTAGGGTTGTTCCTGCCCTTGCACCGAGGGTTACTGGGTGGACACTTGCTGGCCCGCGACCCCATGTGGATTAACCGGAAGATAATGGATGAATGGAAGTTTGGAAGTTGAAAAACATTCATGTACAGAACACCATCATAAGTTTAGAACCGGTGTTTAATTTGTGAATAAGGAAATGTGGGAGCAAAACAGCCGCGAGTCATACCAGTACTGCTTCAGTATTATCAAATAGACAAAAAGTCAAGATAACAACCAAATTCCAAACCCACCAGACAATTATGAGGCAAATCACACAAGATACATGCAAAATAAAATATAAAAGAACTACAGTCCAACAACACATTAACTAAGCATAATCATCATAATCCAAACTTGCCAACTCTGACAACTAGCTGTAAAACGTTGTCCTTTTGTCTATATAGCTGCAGCCTTTAATGGAATCTTCTCCATAGTTTTTAAGTACAGTTATTTGAGTTATAGCCGTAAATACCGTCTGTAACAGTTCGTATGAACTGTTATTTTGGAAAATGTTTAAGCTCTTGTTAGCTCTTCCTAGAGCTGGTGCAAGCATTGTTAGCTGGGTGATACCAGCTGAGTCTGCCTTTTAAAAATTCTTTAAAAGAGACATTTATACCCCTTTTCCACAAGTTAGTAGACTGCGGCACAAGAGACTAAAGCACAAGAGAACCCTTCTCGCTCTGTCTAAACAGCCCTTATCTTTCTCAGTCATCCAGGACAAATTGGTCTTAAGTGCATGAGTATACACAGGAAAGAGTAAACATCCACTTCACATTTACATGGCATGACACAGAAGAGCCAGCTCATTAGAACAGGACTGTGCATTTGCATTAAATGTTCAGATTTTGGACAGAGAAGATAGGTTGTTTGAAAAAAAGAGTCAAGTCAAGTCAAATTTATTTATATAGCGATTTTTACAATGGAGCATTGTCTCAAAGCAGCTTTACAATCCTCTATTATCTTAAAAGGCCAATCCCAATTTGAGCAAGCCTAAGGCAACAGAGGCAAGGAAAAACTCCCTGAAAGTAGAAGGAGAAAACCTCTGGAGGACCAAGACTCAAAAAGGGACCCATCCTCCATGAGTGGCCTAGATGTTAATTAAGTAAACAGTTAAAAGTATATTAAAAGGAATAGTAAAATTAAGTAATTTAAATCAATAATAATAATTAAGTTGGTAATAAAATAGATTTGAAAACAAAACAGATTTTAGAATCAGTTCTCAGTCTGAGGTCCTTAGAGGCACTAAATGATGGAGGAAGTTACAGCACTCTGATAAAGAAGAGTAAAGGAGGCCATCTAACAATTACCATCAGAGAACATAGATCCTTTTGTTTAACCCCATTCGTACCTCCACCCATATGACCCTAGTAATTAACATGATGGCAGGTTGGAGCAACAAAAATGGATCACACCTTTTCCCCCTGCCATCCTTCCAACTCAAGCCCTTATCTGATTGACCAGTTTTGAGTGCCTATTGCTTGAAATAATGACCAGGCACTGCTCATCTCCAGTCCTCAATGATCATCTTTTTAGAAAATTGTACCTAATGTTGTCTCATCTGGAAGTAAATGTTAAAATTTTCCTAATTTATGGGATGCTCAGGGAAAGAGAGGAATCTTTCAGGCTATAAAGCGTTACCAGATAATTTTCTTGCACTTTTCATTTTTACTTCGCATGGAGGTAAGACAGACAGACAGACAGACAGACACACACACACACACACACACCTAAATGCTCCAGGCCATCAGACATCTGAAAGTTCTTCCTTTACAGCAGTCACCTTCAACTGGAAGCAGTTTGGGCAGTTTTTCCACAAATGTAAAATGTAAATTGGCTTTTAAAACCTGATCATGCATACATCATACATACATGTTGCACAATATATAAACTGATAGAGAGAGATTCAAGATGATGAAAGTACATTTAGTGAACGTTTAACACTACTACATTTGAATGATTAATGTTGTTACGTTACACACCCACCTCCTTGTTCCTATCTACGAGGAAGTCAAACGTGCAGAGTTTGAACACGAGTAAACTCCGCAGCAGCTCCAGTGTATCTTTGCTCTTGTAAGCTTCTTGCGTGTTCTCGAAGTTGATGTCGATGCTGCTGCTCTGGCTCTCGGTAACATGTCCCTTCGCCTGCCTCACCGAGTCCACATCGCACTGCACGAGCCGGCATTGCGTTTGCGGCTCCTCGCCTTTCTCCAGCGGCTGATTCGACGCTCCTCGCGACCAGAATCTGTTTTGCGCAAACTTCACGCCGATCAGTTTGTCCGGACTCGCTCTGGTCAGGACCGGCACCACCTTGGTGGACCACATAGTTGAGAGACTTTTTCCTTGTAGAGGTAAACTGAAGAGGAAGTGCTCGGGTTTCCGTTAATAGTGATGTACAGAAACACGAGCGCACGAGCTTAAAAGAAAGACCTGGATGACGAGCCGCATGCTGCGCCCAAAAAGAAGGAGATCATGTGGAAGGCCACGAGGGTCATAACGTACCCGCACACAAGCGCGAGCATGGGTGTGATATATATATATATATATATCTCACACACACGCGTACTCCCTTACTATATATAGCCTATATATGTACACATAGACTCTCATTGACCACGCCTGCTAAACTGCTATTTGTTAAGACAAATACACTGCTCACAAAAATTAGGGAATACTAATTAAACTAAATAAGGACTAAAAATGAAATATCCCATAATGAAATATCGCCTAATTTCTGTGAGCAGTGTATCTAACTCAAATCATTTAGGTGTATAGACCTACTGAAGTTCAAACCAAGCATACGTTTAGGGAAGAAAGTGACTTAGAACGTGGCATGGTCGTTGGTTTTAGACAGGCAGGTCTGAGTACAGTCGATTCCGGTTAATGGGACCACATCGGAACGCGATCGATTTGGTCCTAATAACCGGCTGGTCCTTTTAAACGAACATGCCCTATGTTACAAGACGGGATGTGCTATGTAACATATTCAATGTTTATTAAACCTTTATTGTGCGATTTA
>JAVSBV010142922.1:0-16090 GCA_033117975.1 Parotocinclus spilosoma | reverse complement strand
TATATATATATATATATATATATATATATATATATATATATATAGTATAGAGACTTGCTTCAAGTATATGGGGTAAACCCATTGGGCAACTAAATTCCAGTAACCAGAGCTAGACTTGAACAGTCACAGTTGGTTAGTCACCACACACTAGCACTCCATCCTCATGTTTACAATAAACATTTGTATCTGCTGTATTGTTTCTGCAAACCATTACAAAGCAATATACTAATTCTCTCTTGACTGACTCCATAGCAATCATAGGTGGATATAAAATATACAATTTCGCAATAAAAGTACAAGTAAATGTAATAGTGAATATATAATTTAGTGAAAATATAATAATGAACTATTGTTTCAAATTATTTAATACATTGTATTAAATATGCAGCAAAACTGTGCCAAACAATGAGACCATGTTTTCACAGCTGGAATAAGGAATGCAGTGATTTTTTTTTTTTCGGGCACTCCAATCACTTCTCATTTAAACCAAAAAGGTTAAAGTTTTGCTCTCATCTGTCCACAAAAACATTTTTAGTAACTCTTTTAATACAACTGGGAGACCACTTACAGCTGACTGTTATTCCATTGATTAAAAACACTTGAATTTAACTTTACTTTCAAATGTTCTGCTAATTCTAGAGGGACATGTACTTATGCTACTCCCAGATATGCATTACTGGATCTGCATTACTTTACTTGACTAAACTAACTGAATGTAGTTACCTAACTGTTACTACTAACTAGTTACCTAACTGAATGTATGCAAACATATAGAATTTCTAAAAGGTTCACAAACTTTCAAGTGCCACTGTGGGTTGTGCTGTGTAACAACAGCCACGTACGAACCACAATGAAAAAAATTGATTAAAAAGACATGGCACTCCTTTTATATCTCAGCAGGCATGTCATGAATAATCAGTTTTACCAATATCACAGGAATTATTCCATCTGGTTGCTAGAAGGCAATACAATTGAGGATGTCCTGAGCTGGAATTAAAGGGTGAGGGTGAAATGATTGCTCCCCGAAATGTCAGGTAAATGTTACCCATTTGACATGATTTTAATTGTTATTATCATACAAGATTTGACCCATTATGCCAAATAAAAGCTCAGCAATTAGAGCTTAGTGGTTCCTCTATGAAATATGACTATATGATTTAATCAGTGACAAGTAATACATAATTTCAATTATGACTCACATCAAATACAGCCAAATGAGTAGACTGGTGTATTTTCATGTAAAGAAAATATAATTACTACACTGCTCACAAAAAAATAGGGGATATTTCAATATGAATAGGCAACGATTACAAAAAACATTATATTTGATTTCATTGAACAAGATCATCAGAATGAAAATCATAAGAAAATCAAATCAATAACAAATGAAAAGACAAAGAAAGTTGTTTAATTATGAGTTGCAAACTCAATGATCATGATTGAGTAGCAAGTGGGGGTAAACAGAAGCATAACTGGATGAGAGTGCCACATATTGACTGTATTGACTGTTCAGTAGGGTGTATGGTCAACCAAGACTGCCAAAACATACAGACAGTGATGAAGGATGGACAGGATCAGATTGTCCAGAACTTCTTGTGGGAACATCTGCCACTCTTGATCCAAGGTAATTTCCATCTCAAGCATTGGATGGTTTAAAATCTTCCCAGTACATCCCAGTATGTTCAGTGGGATTCAGGTCTGAAGATCATCTGGAGGCCAGTGCTAGTGTTTAATTTCTGCCTCCTGAAGCATGTTGTTCCCGAGATGCGCACAGTGTGGCCTTGCATTAACGTCCATGAAAAGAAAGGTTTTTTCCCCCAACTGCTCCAGCATAGGGTACCACTATATGCTGCAGGACATCATCTATGTATCTGACAGCAGTCAGCAATCAATTTCTGATGTCATGGAACACAGTACAGCCGCCAATGCTGATGTCGGCCCAAACCATGGTTCCACCATCACCACCACCTTTCTTGAACGAAATGTAGATTCTCCCGTGTTCCTTATTCATGCCAGATCAGGACATAATGATTGTCAGACTTCAAACTGACTCATCAGAGATTAATCACGTGTCCAATGACGATGCTCATCAGCTCACCTTCTACTGGTTCTATAGTGTTCAGCAGATCATGGAATGCATACTATGTCATTTCAGGACCTCTCCACAATTCTAGGGTTAGGGTTGGGTGCATTGAGGAATCAAGTTGCAGAGGCATTACAAGGGCTGGGAAAAATTGCACAATGTGCACTTTCAGATCAGGGAATGTCCAGATACTCCAGCACTTTCAGCCTTCTATGTAGTGCATTTTCACCAAATAAATAAAAGTTGTTTTTGCATTACATTTGTATTATAAAACAACTTTCTTTGACTTGTTGTTTGCTGTTCTGATGTTCTTGTTTAATTTTTATTGATTTTTTTTATTCATTTTGAAAGATCTTCTAATTTCAGTGTATAGGCCTAAGTCTAATTTGAAGGATTTGCAGAGCATTCATGAGTCTACTTAACAGTTTGAAACTCAGCTGAAAGGACATCAAGTGAAGATAGAGGAAGATTATAGGTTAAAGGTTTATTACATTTTATACATAGAATAAGATGTATTGCTAATTAAATGAAACACATTTTTTTGTGATTTAAATGTATGCTTTATACTCTAGATGTTTAAAAGTGACTTTCCATAGCCCTAAAAAACAAGCATTCTACCACCTGTTCAACCAAAATTTCACCTTATGTAAAATTTTATACAAGAGACACAAAACCCTGGGTCATGTACAGTGCAAAATCATAAACACAAGTAAGGCAATGCCCGACCCCCATTTCGGACAGTCAGACCACATCTCGGTGTTCCTCTGCCCAGCATGCAGACCAGTTTTCAAGCAAGCCCCCCAGTATGTGGAACAGTTAAACCATAGTCTGAGGAAGCAGATCTCATTCTTCTGCTTTGCTACTACCACTTGGGAATTGTTCAAAGACACTGCTATGCAGGAGGGTGACACTGTTGATATGTAGGTGTTACAAGCTACATTAGCACCTGTGTTGATAACATAGTGCCCACAAAGTGTATCCAGTCTTTCGCCATTCAAACCCCCTGGATAAACAGTGAGGTTCGGTCCATGCTGTGTGCCTGCTCCTCTGCCTTTGTCTCTGGCCACCCTGATATATACAAAAAGCCAGGTATGACCTTCATAGATCCACCAAAATGGCAGAGAGACAATACAGTTTTACATTGGAGCACCACTACAGCATAGCTGATACCAGATGCATGTGACAGAGTCTGAAACACCTCACTGACTATCAGAACAAGCACAGAGGGAAAATCAACAGCCATGCTACACTACCAGATGAACTGAACAACTTCTATACTCACTTTGATGCTCTCAGCATGGAACCACCAAGGTGGTTCCCAGTGAGCGCAGAGTCACAGGAGACAGTGCTTACAGTTTCATCTGCTGAGGTAAGGAGCATGCTGCACAAAGTAAACCCACAGAAAGCAGCCAGCCCAGACAACATTCCAGGTTGTGCACTCAGTTCTTGTGCAGCTGATATGTCTTTGTGCAGCCGCCCGGAGTGAGGCTTGATAGGAGCTAAGTGAGGACAGGACAGGAAACCCTGGATGTTTCCTTAACACGCTAGGTGACTCTGGGGTTTCCCCCATACACATCCATCAGCTCTGTACGCCCCGAGATGTCACCGTCTATTTTGAGTAGAAAAATTGCAACGTGCGTCCGCCAGGCAGCAAGTCACTGAATGAACAACGGTGGGGCTCGTACTTATATGGTAGAGACCCCAGGCATTCATTATCATGTCGTTAGCCAGCATGGTGATAAAAGTGACTATTGGGATTTGCTCTGTAATGGCGGACAACGGCGCGTTTGTAAGCGTGAGGTAGGAACCCTAACAGTAAGTACTTTCAAATTTCTCTATATTAACATTAGTGAAGATTTCGCCTGGTCGCAAACCACAAAACAACTGGTAAAGAATGCAAAACAAACTCAAAAAAGCTTGCATGTCAGCCACAATTCTGAGTAACTTCTTCAAGTGCGCCATAGTAAGCATTCCCGTCAGCTTCATCACAGTCTGGTTTGGAAACTGCTCTGCCCAAGACTGCATGTGTCTTCAATGGGTGGTCTACAACAGACCTTTCACCACTAGAGGACATTTGGCACTCATGGGTCCTCAGCAGGGCCTAAAAGATCACCAAGAACAATACGCATCCCCAACACAACCTCCAACCACAATGACTCCAGTCTGACAGACAATTCAAGACTGTCAAATCAAGAACCAACAGACTACGGAACAGTTTCTAAACCCAAGCCATCAGGGCTCTAAATGAATCTTATGTACCTCTGACCTAGCATCTAACCAGTGATGCAGTTAATGCTTATTTATCTCTCCCATGAGACGACCATTAGCATGTACATACATACAGACTGTACAGTCTGCCTATTTGAACAGTTGACAAATTTTGCACAGCACACTATTTGTATCACTTGTATAATAACTTTAGTATTTACTGTTATTTGTTTTTGTTGTTTCTGGGAGGTACTGCAGAGTAAGAATTTTATTGCACAATTTAACTTTTTTATTTTCTATGCATATGACAATAAACTGTTGAATTTTAAATGGATGTGGGTCTGCTGTTTTCTGTGGAGATCTTTAATTAGGTTTTATTGTAGGGAAGGTTTGGTTTTGGCTTTCATATTAATATAGATTATGTACCATCACCGCTTATGTACTATGCATCAATGCAGTGACACTGATGTGTGGGTGGTGTTTTGCACTGGTGCAAGTGGATCAGACAAAGCAGTGTTGCTGGAGGTTTTAAACATCTCAGAGGATGACTAACAATGACACTACCGAAACTACTGTCACCTGCTTTCACAGGTGGTCCAATATGGTAGATGTGTCTAATTGGGATACAATTAGAACTGCTGTCTGATCCACTTATACCAGCACAACACACACTAACACATCACCCCACACATGAGAGTGATCTGTGGTGGTATCTGTGTGTCACTTAATACTAATACAGTGTCACTAAATAATCTTACCTAATGTAAAATGAATATACAAAAAAGTTATTGCCAACAATATCTTTATACCTGGTGACTCAATCACCATAAAAAAGTTTGTCAATTGACTCAAATTAAAATTGACACGCTACACGCTACAGCATTGGGTACAAGATTACAACAACTCGTCAAACGCACTCAAATTAGGGAGACCAAATGATCTAATGGCACAGGCACATATTAGTCTTTTGCTTCCAAACTCAATTGGACTTAAACATTGTAACTTATTAAACTGTTCTATTTACATATAATAAGCACACATAAGCTTATATAGTTATAATTTATATATGGTTATTTATTCTTAAAATATGTACATTCTCACAATATACTTTCACATTGTTCTATGTTGTAAAAGTCAAATAAATTGAATGGCATAAAGCACCATAGATCACCATGATAAATCTAATGATTCAAACAAAGGTTTTAAATAAAACTGCTCTAATCCACTGAGTTGCATCTCTGTTTTATTTGATGTATTTTCACATTAAAGCTATACATTATCTGAACAGCATCATTTTAATGTATACTGCTCACAAAAATTAGGGGATACTTCAAAGTGAAATATCCCTTGTTTTCAGTGCTATACATTTACATTTATGTCATTTAACAAACACTCTTATCCAGAGGGACAGTTCATACAGTCTTACAATCCAAGCAATTGTGGGTTAAGACAGGGGTGGGATTTGAACCCTGGCCCTTCTGTTCCATAGGCCAGTACCCAATCCACTAGGCCATCACTGGCCCATACATTACCTATACATGCTATGTGACAGAGATATTTACCTGTAAAAGTCAAGTGACTGTTATTTTAAATTGTAGCTCCTCCAAAAAAGAAACACTTGTGGTCCTTGTCTGGATATTACCTGCAAAATGTTCATGTTACAAAAACATTTTGAGTACATTTGAGAGCATAGGAGCCCTGTGTCTCGCTATGATGTTGTTGTCAACAGATAATATCACCTTATGTATCTTAAAGTTGTAATTTGTAACAGTATTCAGTGTTTTGCACATTTACATTCATGGCATTTAGCAGACGCACTTATCCAGAGCGACTTAAGCAATCATGGGTTAAGGGACTTGCTTAAGGACCCAACTGTGGCAACATGGCAGAGGTGGGATTTGAATATCAGGTCCAGAGTCCAGTACCTTAACCTCTAGGCTACCACAATCTCACCGCATTGCCACATCCCGCTTTAAGAACCAATGATACAAAGTGGTGCATCTACTTACATGGCTTTACCTCCATATGCATAGACAAACTTTAAAGGAATGAGTATTGATAAGAATCACACTAACTTCATTAACACTTTTTAGAATAAATAAACTGCTCTGGGTCATATCAACAGACTTTTGTGACAGATATAAGTTAATGAGTGTAAGTGTTCCGTTGAGCCACCTTTTTGTTCTGATGATAGAGCTTGTTATAAGAAACAGTTTGAGGGGGTGAGAGGCTGAGATATGAGTATCTAATTTTTCCCATATATCTCACTGACACCCTAATGTGCAGCCTTAGCACGGTCCCAACTAGCTGCGGGGTCACATTATACAGAAGCATTGGTAACTGAAGGTTTCACAGAGAAAAAAGACAGAGAGAGATGAGGCAGACAGAGTTATGTGGTGGTGCTGGACTGAATTAATAACTTACTCCAGGCATATTGTCAGAGCTGCCGCATAAGGACATGACCTCTTCGACTTCCAAAATATGTAGCTGCTTCCCTGTATGGAGGTGGTCTTATGTTTTTTTAGTTACCCAGCATCAAGTTTATCTGGGATTCGGTAGCTTATATATCATTAAACCCAACCTATAGCTTCTGGAGCCTACCCACAGAACAATATATCAGCAGCACAATGCAGTCCAGTGGCTAAGCAAGAAATCCTTGGTAAATTTGCATTTAAAAAAGCACAGTGTACAATTACGAGACTGGTTCTTCGAGAGAATGAGTAATTACCTGTACAGGTGCAGCATGCAAGTCCCTGCTCTGAAGGGATGGTTAATGGTCGGCAACGTGGGAAGTCAGAACAGTAAATATGAAAATCAGCACTGGCTATCACACTGACTATTTTATTGCCACTATTGAAACAGATAATAAGGGGGACAATTTTATTTAGATCCAGCATTTTAAAATCCACCTGCAGATGTAATAGAAATCACAGGGGGGCAAGTACCTCATTCATCTTTAACATCTGGGACCAGAACCTCACCTAGAAACACAAGGCACAACAGGGTTAAATCTGGACCTACCTATAATTTACACTCACCTCCATCTAGAGGCTAGCAGACAATCAATTAAATAGTCTATTGTCATATTTTTAAGAGGTGCTCTGAAACCAGAGTACTCAAAAACTACTATGTTTATTTTTTCTCCCGACACAACACTTCTTATTTAATCCAGTTCACTTTTTTCTTTGCTAAAATGTACCAGTTGCTGACTTTGGCCACTACCCACACTAGATCAATTTAGGCTAACCAATTAACCAATAAGTGGAGGAGAATTGTTAAAATGTGATATTAGCTTAGGCATTTTAAGTTTGCCAGTTTAATTAAGAAATGGTAAGCTATGTTGTGTGGAGGTTTCTGCAGCACATGTTTTCATTTATTTGAGGACAGGCTCATATTTATGGCCTTATCCCAAGTGTAAGCTGTGATGTATGACAAGGCAATATTAATGCAATTGACTTTGCAGCTTTTCTGCTGCTGAGCCCCTTATCAAGAAACGAAGTTGAATTATTAGTTTATCATCTTGTGCATCTACAACCACTTTACATTCGAAGGCTATACTGCTGGAAAAGCACATTGTGCAAGATGTTGTCAGTGGGATTGTATGCTGGGGGTGCTGAGTTTGAAGGACATAATATACTGAACAGCCATCCAGTGACCGTATGACCCATGGCTTTATAGACATTATAATGCAGACTGCACTGATACTACATTTAAGTTCTGTGTATTAACTGTTACATACCTCTGTCTACACAGATCTGTAGCAAATACCAAAAATATAGGTCGCTTACCTGCAATTAGCAAATATATCCATGCAAATGGTGTGTACTCTAGAAACTTTGAGTTGAAAATCATGCTTGATTGTAGAAGTCAGGCCTAGGTGCTTTTATAAACGGATTAAGTTTATAGTTTTAGTACTGGATTTGACACAATAATGTGACTAATGTGCCTTTAATAAAGCATAATGTACTATTAATTGTACAAAAGATAACACAAAATATATAATGTATATGTGCACACACAACATTAACAAAAGTTTACCTTTTCTTGAAGAAAAGCAGTTATTTTGCAGACATTTCACTATGTACAAATGTATGTTATTATCTGCTATTTCTTTTCACAGGGAAAATAGAAAGGAAAGTAGAATAGGATTGCACACCCTTGTGTCAAATAATTATCTATCCTTTTCAGTGAGCTTGAAGACTGTACCCCTTAGATATTAATTAATTGTCATATTGTTCCTTTTTGCAACTTTGCTGCTGTTTTATGTTGCTTTACAATCTTCTATGTGAAAAATCATCTGATAAATATTTAACCAACTATGTTATAAGAAAATGGATGAAGTGGGGACTGTGGTGGCCTAGCAGTTAAGGTACTGGACTTTGGACCAGGAGCTTTAGGATTAAAATCTCACCTTCTGCCAATCCACAACTGTTAATATGTAATGTAATGCAAATTTGTTGAAGATGACCAATATATAAAGCACAGTTTCTGCGACAAAGGCAGATTTTCTAATAACTATCATACCGCATTGCTGCAACAGTGACTCCCACCCAGCACTATGTTGTGCTGGCACCCCTTTTATGTTACATACTTTCCTTGAAGGGATTTTTATGGCCCTAAACCACAACATATTGGATTGTACCTGGTAAGACTGTATCACATAGCTCTTGATAAGCGCTTCTGCCAAATCACTAGCTAAAACTGGCCCCTGGGATTTATACACATTACATGTATAGCAAGAATTTACATATGATGATTTTTAAAAAGTGAAAGAAAAAAGAATCCTCCAAATAAAATGTATTCTTACAAGATCAGAGAATGAAGCATATCTCAGAAATACAGAAACGGAACATCTTGGAGAGGGCACCCATCCATCAAACACTCATTATTTACACTTATCTTTATGAAAGTTACAGTAGCCAATCTCAATGCAAGTTTTTGGGAGGTGGGGGGAAACTTTAAGTACCAGATAGAAATAAATTCAGAGGCAGAGAAACCTTCCTCACATGTTGTAATAGAAAGTAAGGATTGAACAGAGATGCTTAGGAATTCCTAAATGATGTGACACTAATACTTTCTGCTGTGCCATTGTCCGACCCTTCTTACTTAATAGTCTGATGGCAGCATCAATAACAGCTCACCTTGTCATTTCTGTGAAATTTCTTTTGAGAAAATGTATAAAATGTGTTCAGATTTAGGAATGATGCTCTCTTTATAATCATGGACTGTAGGCTACATGTCAGAGTCTATTAAGCTGCATTTAGACAAACCACATGTATGCCTAGAGAATCTCTCCTCTGCTAAGGCACTAATGATTATATATGGGCTGCTCCAAGCTTTTGGAGCATTTGGATGTTAATGGTTCTGCTCAAAGTGACATTAGAACAAGAGTTTCGTTTTTCACTACGCATAGCCTACTATTATAAAAGCAACACCTATTCATAATAAATATTTGCTACAGTTATTTAATAAATATAATATGAAAAATAAACTTTATACAAAAAATTATAAAGTAATGTAATAAATCTATAATAATGCTTTGTATAGTAGTATAAAGTATAGTAGTATAGCATAGTAGTGTAAAGCATTAAAGCAGATATGCCACATGTACGTTCGTGATGACTACATCAATTAATGCTATTTCATGTACCCTTATGGTAAAGTGTTACTGTTACTAATATTGATTATTAATTGATTATTAAAAAGAAAGCATGTTACTCTTTCAATTCTGATTACCTTTAAATATTAATGAAAACAACACGACAAATCCATTTGCAGTACTCAACAAGTGAATGCATGTACTTTAATGACTGCTAAAGCTCAGTGCCTAAAATAAGCTACCGTTGCAAGATTTCTGAAAGGATCTTTAGTTAAAAACATAAATAAAAATACTTCAGCTAACACTATTTAGATGCCAAACATGAACTAATATCACATGTTTTCAGAGAATACTAATACTGTTATACTGTATGCTGACTAATACTGTAATTTAATCCAGCATCAGATTGGCACTAACCAGCATGCACTAATTTGGATGACGATGGAACTCACTTGGTCTTGCTAATTCACCAGCGCAGCAGCATTCAAAACACAACATGTAACATTTTGTATCAGGGAAGCCCATGTGAAGGTTAGAAATACTTGGCAATTAAAAATTTGTCAATCATCACAGTATAATAAAATGCAAATGTCAGACAGGCTCCTTATGGAAAGCATAAACAAACTGAGAAGATATGATGGATTTTTCTGTCTGACAAACTCAATGAACTGAGAAAGACAGAGCGAGAGAGACAGAGAAACTGCGTCACTAAGAAGCAAATCAATACCTAGAATGATTTAGATTTTTTACCATACAAATTTCATGATTCAGATTTGTTATACTAAACATTTTCAAGCTCCACACGACTCACCATGGCTCCACCCAGTAATGGTTTGATAAATAAACCATAAAGAATTCAAGGTGTTAACATGACTTCCATATTGCCCAGACCTCAATCTGATCAGTCATCTTTGGGATATGCTGAAAAAAGAAATCTGTCCATGGAAAACACACCTCACAGCTTGCAGGACTTAAAGAATCTGTTGTTAATAACTTGGTGCCAGAATCCACATGACAGCTTTAAAGCTTGTGTAGATCATGGCTCGATGGATAAGAGCCTTGGTAGCTATACATATAATTAGGCAGTTGATTGTAATCTTCCATCTGATCGGTGTGTGTCCATCCGTCTGTTATGGAGTATTTATACTTTCCCATTTCTATCTGCCCATTGTAAGAATGTATGAATGTAAGAATGTAAAGACTGTATGAATGTTCCTATCTACCTATGTAATTGTTAGCACATGTAAATAGCCTGGCAACAAATTCCTAGTATGTGTAAAAACATACTTGGCAAATAAAACAGATTCTGATTCCATTGACCTAGTTTCAATGATGATGTCATAATGTTATTCTTCTCATGGGCCCTCCTGCCTCTTTTATGCAAACTGGACAGTTCAGTACCTCTCTATTAGGTTCCTCACATGTACTACTTTGTGTATGTGTATGTGTGCCATTGTTACTCCCTAGCAAATCTGTCTTGCTCTATAAATGTGTCTTGCATGTATAAATACGCTTTTTCTACTATCTCTAACATTCACAATGTCAGATTCCTAACAGTATAAGCTAAATGGCATATGCTGTGGTACCCAGAACTTTTTTTCTACCTAGGTGAACTACAGACTGACTGAGAAAAACATCTCTTATATGAAATATTGGTCATTGCCCCTCTCAGGTGTTTATATGAGGATATGAATTATGGTGCTGTCATTCCGCTTGAGACTATTAAAATGACTATAAATTGACTAAAGGGTTGGAATAGGGGTTCAGTGATTATAGATTCTCCTGCCTGTATGTGATCTATGCCCCCTGCCTCCTGCATCACGCGACATGCTGAATTTGTAATCAAGACACAGCCTGTGTTGCCAGCACCAAAAATCCATCATTCTCAAACTGCTATTGATGTGAATGTCAGGTTCACTGAGAAACTGTCGCACATCCCTGCACAGAATGAAGGACGCAGCACTCACTATAATTAGCAGAGAGACTTCAGACTGCATCATGTGTGATCAGCCTTATGGGACTGGACATGATGACCGGTCAGGAAATCTTTTCATTCTGTACTGACCTTGAGAAGAAACCAAAAAAAAAGTAATCAAAAAAACTTTTACTAATAAACAGAGCACACAACTATACCCTACTGGCTCTATTTTTTTCCTGCTTTACTGGTTTATTTACAATTTCCGTGGTTACTTACAAATATTACAATTGTCTAAGCTGCCTGCTTTCTGAGCAATGCAACATGAAACTTGTGCAATGTAAAAGTTTGATACATCATATATATAAAAGAAAAACATTTAAGAATATTCTAATTAAGTTGATCTCATCAGTGTTCTGGTAATGCTGTAGTCTAAGATTCTGGCCACCATCAGTCAGCTCTAGTTACTAGTTAATTGACTGGGACAGGGGTCACATGCAGGCATGATTGGCTTTCTCTGAGAAAGTACCAGATCAACCTGATAGCAAAGCCAGAATATAATGAATTTTAATATCTACCTCCACTCTAATAAATCAAGTACGGCAAATAGATATTAGTCTGGCTTAATAAGGGGGTTAATCCATATGCTTAGATATTGCAGCACCCTCAGGCCTTGCTGCAACACCAGTGGGCAAATACGCCACAGGATACCAGTGAAATGTTTCCAGCAGGAGATACTTTATAAATAATGCTTCTTAAAAAATAAGCATTTGTATTAATTTTATTAAACAAGATCAGAAAAGCAAATGAAAAAGTTGTTTATTATGCAAATTAGATAGTTATTGTGATTGTGTGACATATTCATGGGGTGAACAGAAGCATGCTAACCTGCACATTGACTGTTCAGTAGAGTGTATGATCACTCAAGACTGTCAAAACACACTGACATTGATGGAGCATGAACAGGATCAGATTGACCAACAGTTCTTCTGGGATCCTCTTCATATTTATTTTGAAATATCCCCTATTTTTTGTAATGTTTTGTATTTTTTATAACACTGAAACACAGCATGTTTTAATGCTCCAAACATATTTGTACACATAGTGAAATTGGTTTGTTAAATAGATCAACAGTAAAAAAAAAGCTTATGGTTGAATTTTCTTTAAAATATGTAAAATGTAAACAGAATGTATTCCTCTTCTTCCCACCATCCGATGTGTAGGCATCAGTAGGCATATTTCAGGTTATCTGGAGGAGGCTTCATTATGAATGCCAACTCAGAATTTTATGGCAAACCCTAGCAAAGCTGAGCTGCTTCACATTCCTTGAGACGCGTCTTTCACTACGAAGCCATGCTATTATAACACAAGCAAAATGTGACTTGGCATTGTCTTGCTGGAATAAGCAGGGTCGTCTATGAAAAAGATATTGCTTGATTGTCAGCTTATGTCGCTCCAAAAAACCTGTATGTACCTTTCAGCATTAATGGTGCCTTCACAGATGTGCAAGTTACCCCTGCCATGGGCACTAACACACCCCCATACCATCAGAGATGGCAACAATCTGGACAGACCTTTTCCTTTTCAGCCCGGAGAACGCGAAGTCCATGATTTCCAAAAACTATTTAAAATGTGACTCATCAGACCACAGGACACTTTTCCACTTTGCATCAGTCCATGTCAGATGAGCTCGGGCCCAGAGAATCCGGTGGCATTTCTGGATGTTGTTGATATATAGCTTTCGTTGTGCATGGTAGAGTTTTAACTTGCACTTGTAGATGAACTGTGTTCACTGATAATAGTTTCTGAAGTGTTCCTGAGCTCATGTGGTACTATCCATTACAGAATAACGTGAATCTTTCCTAGTCTTTTGTTGCCCCTGTCCCAACCCTTTTGAAACATGTAGCAGACATCAAATTGAAAATGGGTGAATATTTGCAAAAAAAAAACATATAACTTTATCTGTTTGAACATTAAATATATTGTCTTTGTAGTGTACTCAATTGAAAAAAGGGTTTTAATGTTGTATACAACGTCCCAACTTCATTGGAATTGGGGTTGTAAAAGTCAGGAATATGCAGAGCTTAACACATGGCACAATAACACATGGATACCTAAATACACCTAATAAAACATACCTAAATTACAGGAAGCTAAGGATGGAGTTCACAAAGCAAGACATTCTTAAATGCATGGAAAACAAACAGACACACAGTGAACATGAGCAAGAGGAGCCAGGCCCAAGAACAAACCAACATAGTGAGTGATTACAGGAGTAGTAGAAGGAGCATTTTTATAGGGAAAGTGAGCTGTGGAGGGATAAAAGGGTCAGAGGGGAGCCATGTAGGATGTAGCTTCCAGGCTGCATTCATAGCATATCATCCTGACACTTTTATTGTTCTTTACCTTATTGTTCCAATTATTCTCATGTTTTTTACTGCATGAAATCTTAACATGGTTTTAATTGAATGGTGCTTTGTTGTGTCTACTAAGAATAATATAAAACTTAAGACACTCTGGAAAATAGCAACTGCTGTAAATGAGATGTTAATTTGTAGTTTGAGAGATTATTGTAGAATGAAGACAATTGCACTAACACACACCTTGCCTTTAGGAACTTAATAACTTTTAAAATAAGATTTTAACACTGGTTGTTTGTCCAAGTAAATACAATTGTTTAGAAGAAATGTTTTTCATTCACCCATTTTGTGCTGTAATGCAAAAAGTTAGTGTTACAGCTGTACCAGTTATATCCTATAGAATGAAGTTAAGGTTTATTAGGTGTCAGTGGACCTGTGAGGTAAAATAAAAGAAAGTATTTCCCATAACTTGGATCAGATCCGCTGATTACTGGCTTGTGGAGCACGACATGTTCTCTCATTGCTTGTGTGAGTTTATTCTAAGTACTCAATTATTCTTCTAGACACTGGCTATTTTTAATTGTAAGGGTGCCCTGTGTCTTGTGTAAATTATTATAATTAGAAAAGCCTCGTAATTACAATATAAAGGCCTAGCTTTGTATTCCTTTGACAGAAAAACAAACATTAAAGCTTGGCCAAACACCAGTGGTTTGGACATATGCCCTTTATTAAACAGGAATTGCAAACAACATTGTCCATTAATGTGGATATTAAGCCTTGTTGTTTGGCATATGTTGGTTTGTGTTGTGTCTTCAGGCCCTGCTTTACTAAATAATGTGTATTTGTTAGATCTTTAAAATGGTCACACAAAATATCCAAGCTAATAACTCCTACATCTTGTCCATTTTCATGTTTGCTTTACTGAATATTTGTTTATGCCTTACTGAATAGAGTTCTGTGTAAAAGTGGAAAATATAGTTTAGCATCACTGTAACTGTAACTGTAACTGGTTCTTTAGCACTTACACTTTGCAGTCATGAGTGAATTAAAAACATAGACCAGCCACTTACTTCGGTAGTAAATGTAATGTGTAATTTTTGAAAATCAGTTTAAACGTACACAGTCCTATTATAAACATTTGTGCACATTTGGATGAGTGATGTTTATTTTATTTATTAAATATGAAGTGTGAATACTATTAGGACAATGATGTCTAATGTATAGCATCTATCCTGCTCACAAAATTAGGAGATACTTTAAAATGAAATATCTTATAATATAATATCCCCTAGTTTTTGTGAGCAGTATATAACATTACAAGAATCCTGAAGTACAAGAATTCAATCTAGCCCAGGGCCAGCCAGCCAGGGTCAACAGTGTCAAGGACAAACTTGTTTTAACAAAATGAAACCTTGAGAGGAACCAGACTCAAATGGAAAAAACACTCTCTAGTTCTTAAGTGTTCACATCTATATAGATAAATATATAGAGGTACAGACACGGGTACTAAAACCATGGCAAAGAAGTGAACATTCCAGTTACTTATAATCCACAAAATGTATTTTTTTCCCAAATATTCTGCTTTTCACTGTTATGCTCACTATATGGTTTATTATGGACGCATTGCATTACATTTACGATCAATGAAAAATTTAAACTTTAGTGTTCTCAACCTTAATGAAATTGATTGTATTTATGTAACTGTATGATTATAATTAGGCTAAAATAAGATATTTGCAGTCTGATGAAGAAAAATAATTAGATTAATAAAAAAGTTTGGTATCCTTGATCAAACCAAAAATTTCATTGATTTTTTTTTATTAAAAAGAGGATAATTGTAAGGGTACACGCCACGGCCGCTCCGGCGCGCTGCGACCGTCACGTGGCTTTGTTTTGGTTTTTAGCGTCCCCCACGTGGCGGTTTG
>JAVSBV010142898.1:0-16091 GCA_033117975.1 Parotocinclus spilosoma | reverse complement strand
GATTCCAGTTAATGGGACCAGCCGCTTATTCGGACCAAATCCTAAAGTACCGAAACAAATCCTATTATATACGTGTAGTTATTCGTTTATTTGGACCAAAGTTCCACTTAATGGGACCAAAGAACGTATACATCGAACGTATAGATCGGCCCATTTTATAGTAGCGCATCTTAAATCTGGCCACCCTAGCCGCACGGTCTTGTCCTGGACCTGTTTGTGCTCCCTTTCCTTTGAGCCTCAGAGTTCCTCTAGTTGCAGAACTCTGGTTTAGAGTTTTTTTCTGTGTTTGACATAATAAATTGTTTATTAATATGAATTATTATTTTATCTCTAAATACACATAGGTGCTCAGTGGATCAATTACCTAGTCCACCACCACAGAAGCATGGGTTCAAATCAAGACACTTATATATAAATGGGGCAGCACGGTGGTTCGATGGATGGCACCGCTGCCTCACAATAAGAAGGTCAGAATCCCAGGGTGGAGAAACCTGGGTCCTTTCTGTGTGGAGTCTGCATGTCCCCCCCGTGTCTGCGTGGGTTTACTCCGGGTACTCCGGTTTCCTCCCACAGTCCCAAAGACATGCGTGTTAGGTTAACTGGTTACTCCAAATTGGCATTGACAAACAAACATGCATTTTACCACCATTTTGTGCTGTTTATATGGCCACTGGAATTGATGATCATTCCTAATTTGCGTAAATCATCCTACTCTGGCGTTTCAGTGTCTCACTTTAAAGTTTCGTCGTGTTAGCGATTTAATTAAACCCGCCTTTAACGCCCAGGAACTAAAACGGCCTCGGGTTCCTCTGGTGGAAACGCCCATATTATGTGCATCAGGACCTCAATGGTCGATTCGTGCCCTGAAGCTGAGGGTGTGTGTGTGTGTGTTTGTGTGCATGTTGTTTCTGTTCCGTGTGTGTCATGCTATTGTGATGTACGAGTGTGTCGTCCTGTTTGCTGCTTTACAGCATGCTGTAATTTCTTCAGTTACACCTCCAGCGCCTCCACCATGATAACGCTGCTCTCATTATCTCCTTCTCTCCATCTAGCAGGAGGATTTTATAATTCTCCCTGAAGGAAGGATCGTCTCGTCCAGTCGAACGTCGCCGAAGAGTCGCAGGTCAGACGTTCCTCCCTGTTTTTTTTTTTCGCTCCGCTGTCTGGTTTTGGCCTGCTGCTCCCCTCTCTGCCGCTCTTCACTCTGTCGGTTTGATCTGTCTGTCGAAGCCCACGCCTGCTTGTGAAGAAGTTCCTGGAGTTCTGTCGCTCGCTCTTGGTTTACTCCCTGTCCTAACGCCGTTTGATTTGGACCTCCAGCTTTCCGTATGCCGCTCTGATCGTGTCCTTCTTCGTTTTCTGTCCGTCACGCCTGCTTTCCGATTGGCCCTTCTCTCGGCTGTGTGTGTGGAGTCCGTGTCCATGCAGGTTTACCCCAGTACCCCTTTTTGCTCCCCAAATTCCAAAGTTTGGCGTCTGGTTCATTGCCGACTCAATTCTCAGAACCTTGCTACTGCTGCAAAAAAATTCTGAATCTTCTCCTATTTTTGTATTCACATCAACACTGACCTTCTTATTAACCCCCCCATGTTCCTACAGCTCAAGTCTCCTCCTCACCCTTCCTTCTCTTTTCACGTCTATTAATTCTTCGTCTTCCAATTCGCCATGTTTATGAACGACCCAACAGTTAATAATCACATTAATAATCGGATTGAATGCGTATCTGATCGATTTACCATCGCTCTGCCCTTCTGCCCATGTAACTGATGCTAGGAAACGACGTGTATTATTCAAATATGAAATATTAATCTCTAGTAAGCAATGAAACAGCAGAGGGCTCTTACTATAACGCTGTAACAATGTGCAGGACATGAATTCTTACTCCTCTCACTGTTTAATGTGTTTATTATTATTATTATTATTATTATTATTAATAACATAAACGGTGAGTAAGAGTTCGGGTAACGTGCCTAAATATTGTCCTCATTTGACTTGAATGTAAATGGCGTTTAGCGTCTTCTTCTTTTTGTTTTAGATGTTGGCCTCATTTTCCTCCTTTTATCTAAACGACTTCCTTTTTCCTTCTCTTTTTGTTCTAATTCTTCTCTCTGTCGTCTGCTCATCCCACCTCTTCGTTTTGCTTTTCCTTCACGTCCTCCTCACCCCGTCCGATTCTTCTCTTCTCTTCTCCTTGAAGACGTCTCGTCTCCTCGTCGGTCTCCCCTCTTTCATTTTTTTTTTTTTTTTTTTTTTTTTTCTTTTTTTGTTTTGTTTAAGACCTTCTTTTGTTCGTCATTCCCAGCCGAAAGCATGAGAAAGGCGCGGAGATTTTATGGAAGCTGCGCTTACGTAAACTGCAGCCGTTTCCCACGATCAACGCGACGAGATTAAAGTCCTTGGGAAACGTTAGCGCCGCGGCTGTAGGCGGAAGGCATTAACGACGACGGGAAGCATCGGACTTCTGCGTTAAATAAACCGTAGAGGACGGGTTCAACGGAAACGGGACTGCTCTGTTCTCACTTTGTTTGGCTTTCATAAAACAGCCCGGGTCCGCCTGCCGCCGCCACAAGCAATCGAGGAAGCTTTTTAACACGCCGCTTAGTCGGCCTGTTCGGACGTGAGGAGTGTTTCCGGCGTATCTGGCGGTATTTGGACCCGGCACTCTCGCAGGTCGTGGGTGGGGACGCTCCGAGGTCTCCCAGCGGGGCGCCACGGGGGGTTTTGTACATGTCGACCCTAAAACGGAGTGCAGCTACGCTCAATAGGCTCAGCAAACACATCATGAGTTAAGGAGACGGAAACGAGCCGGCGTGTCTCGCTGCGTTTACGACTCGTCTTTAACCTCACAAAGATAGTAATACAAATGTTGTGTTTAAGAGCCCCCCCACCAACCCCCCATAGCCCCCACCTCTGTGTTTGGTATCACAGCAATGCTGAGCTTCCACAAGGAAGGAAGGAAGGGAGCTCGCTGAAATCCATAGGTACTGAAATCCCAGTGCCCGCTGCGGCCCACTGTCATTTATAGAGCGCAGGAGACTGGAAACTGAAGCTCCTCAGGTTACACACACCTCTCTCCCCTTCTCTCTCACACACACACACACCAAAAGTAGTCCGGTCCTGCCAAGGCTAAACTTAATCTGTCTTTAAAGGTTTCAGACACGCATGCCACGCACACACGAACCTACACACTGGGCACCTGTGGTGGCACATCACGGCACAAGGCTGTGATTTTTCACCTTCACCAGCTCCCAGAATAGTGCCGTGGAGAGAGAGGCACTCGCCCGTGCCAAACATCGGCCCGAGAACTGAAGCGGCGTCGTGACCGAATTTAGAACGTTTGATTTGGGAGTAGTTTAAAAAGCTTCCTTTTGCCTCGTTTGCTAATAATGACGTGCAGATGACGACGGAGTAGCTCAGGGTTACCAGATTGTGCAGGATCCCCCTATCGACCCACCGTGCATCCCGTCACGGAAACCTTCCAGATTCGTTACTGGGCTACGGTCCTTACTGTTGTCTTGTGTCCGACACAGTTCGCGTTCCCTCTTGGTATCCGGACTGTGTCCCCTGCTCTGTAAAGGCCCTTCCACACCAAACGAGATTATTACAAGCCATTTGTTTAGAAGACAGTAAATTAATTTGAGTTTGCGTACAACAAGGGGACCTTCCACGCCAAACACGATTCTTTTTGGTCTGAGGATGTTTTATTCGCTGAGAATTTTCACAAACT
This sequence comes from Parotocinclus spilosoma, assembly GCA_033117975.1. Classification (NCBI taxonomy): domain Eukaryota; kingdom Metazoa; phylum Chordata; class Actinopteri; order Siluriformes; family Loricariidae; genus Parotocinclus; species Parotocinclus spilosoma. The sequence goes on along the minus strand of JAVSBV010142898.1, from coordinate 12,364 downwards.
TCCACGCCCCACTTCTGCGCCTCACGAAGCAGCTCCTGCATTTTCAGTCGGCCTCTCCCCCGGCAGCCTTTTCAAACTTTTAAAACGGAGATAAAACATTTTGTTTGGTCTTCACGTGCTTTTACGCTCCGTTACCCGTCCTCCTCAGATCCACGTAGCCATTTTACTCGCTTAGAAAATGTTCAGCTTTAGAAACGATATTAATAAAAAGAGTATTACCATTATTAATAGTGAATATTAAATGACATTTGATATAAAGGTTTTTTTTAGCCTCTTACAAGATAATGCTCACCCTTTAAAAATGGGAAGCACCTAATATGAGCACTTGCATTTTTTTGAGCCGCTAAAGTATGGCTAGATGACTAAGTTTTTGTTGCTTGCGAATAAACTTCAAACCATTATTACACATTTTCACCTAAGATTTGGAGCTAAAGGTTAGACACAGGTCTAGTCTCTCCTGTAGTCCTGTCCTGTCCTGACCCGACCCGGGCTTCACGGCCAGCGGGCGGAGATCGGGTGACTACGCAGAGCGCCCAGATGGAGTAACCGGACCGGGGGAACAATGGTTGCGCAACTGTGCCGAGGGCAGAAACTCTTTGTTACAGGTATTTACCTAAAATGCGTACGCGATGTAGAGATTTGATTTCTGTGCCCTGAAAAGTACCCGCGTTGCGTTGGTTACCCTACCCGTGTCCCCTGGCATCTCTGCTTAATCTAGGTATCTGATTTGCGCCCCACAGGAACGGCCACAAATCTGCCTTCGTTACCGTTCCTGATTCGCCTCTCGTTTGTTCGACCAAATGTGCAGCTGGATCTCGCTCGCCTTTTTCGCAGCGCTGAATAGACGCTTTCGGATCCTCCCAGATTTTATTGGGTGCTTCTTTTTACCGTCCATGACTCTTCCACGTCTGACGTTTGTAACGACGCCGTGCGGGTGTATGCGAGTGTTTTGTGAGACGGGAAGTTGTGGTATTTTTCCTGGCATCTTCTCACTGTGGTTAAGGAACATGAGCAAGGGCTGCTGGGTAATCAGACGGGCTATGGATGCCTTTTGCATTTACGTTTCCAGCATTTAGCCTTAGACGCCCTTATCCAACTCATACAATTGTGGGTTAAGGGTCTTGCTCAAGGACCCATCTGTGTCAGTGAGGTGGGATTTGAACCCTGGACCTTCTGGAACAGAGTCCAGTGTCTTAACCACTAGACTACCACAGTCCACAGGATTAAATATCGCTACTTAGTTTCTTTTTCCTGGAGAACACTTTAGCGTCTCCGTGAGGTTTTCTCACTAAGATCCACGTAGGATTTTATACGTAAGCACGGCATCCTGGAATGTTGGAATACCTGGAATAATGTGCAGGTTTCCCTGCCTTTGTGAAGAGGATTTATGTTAGTCTGCTGAGCGAGAGTGAATCGAGAGACGCACACAATACACAAACGAGCGATTACTCGTGCATCTCGCATATCAAATTCCTGAACTGGTTTCGTCATTACTGTATCTCCAGGTAGGGAAACTCCAACTCCTTCCTCCTAAGCCCATAATCAAGACCTAGCGCTAAAGGGAGCACCGTCTCTTTCTTGTCTGCCTTCTGGAGATCCAAACGAAGTAGAAACTGCGACTCGGCGCCGAGGTTTATGAACTTGCTGACCCCTTTCGGCGCTGGACGCCCATTCTGTACCGTTACTGGTAAGTGGATCTGGCATGGCATCGCGTCCTGGTGCAGACTCTCCTGCTGACGTGCCTTGTTCTCCGTGACACCTGTTTGCTGAGTGTTGACGGGCATGCTGCGGAGATTTCGGAGCTTCCTGTTCAGATTTAAGTGTTTGGGGGGGAAAGCTTTAAAGCGAATGCCTTTAAACCTCCAAGGATAAACGCGCTCCGAACGTTGCTTGCTTTGTTTTTCTTCATGCATGCCATTCTGCTTTCGGGGACCAGACGGCTCACTGCACAATGAAGGCATGGTGCCAGTCAGAGCCGCTTTTAGCATTCCGAGGGAAAATGCAAGATCTTGGCAGCCACAGCCAAGGCAAACTTGGGCTGCTTGATCTTCCGTGCCGTTTCTGGAGCTACGTGTGATCGTGTGATCACTAGATCCGTTTCCCAAGGTTGCTCTGCAGATCAGCAGCTTAATCTTTATCTCAATCCTCCAGTGATCTGGAACATCTCCCAGACTCAGTCAGGTCAGCATGGCTGCTTGATCTCGATCCCCATTAGTAACGGTTGTGTCTCCTCTGATGATCTCCGATCAGGCGCAGCATTCACGAAAGCTTTCTTGCGACAAAACGTGCTGCAAAAAAGCTTCTTAAGGTAAATACACGTTTGTCAAAATGTCTTCAAATGCAATTTTTGAGAAAAGAAGTAAGCAAACACCGGTTGCATTTGAGAGCTTTGCTCTTATGTAGGTCGTGTTGCGTTTTACACACAGAAAATATTTTAATTCGTTTGAACTCGTTTAATTCGACAACAGAATGGAGGACAACCAACTAACCCATCGTTAAAGTATTAAGAGCAAACGAAATCGAGGGGATTTGTTAGAAAATACAATAATTGTGCGTTGATGGTGGTAGTAAAAGTATATAGATCCCCCGTTTCAAGATCTAAACTGTTTAAAGTTTAAGTTTAGACGTTTACTTTGTCAGCTCTGACCGCTCTGAGTCTTAAGTAAGGTTAAAAAAAAAATTAAGAACAGAATGCTTTTAATACCACTTGTTCTAAAACAAAAAGGTAAAAAAAAAAAATTCTTAAGAAACAAGTCATGAAAGTGTGTTATTCATTAAGTTAAGAGAAGGGCACATTAAAGATTTTCTTTCTTAAGACACTCGTTAATCGAACCCCATGAGACCGTATCTTGTTTAGGGCTGGCTCGATCCCATTTTTTTCATGCCCGATACCGATATGGATACTGCAAACTGAATTTGTGGCGATACCGATATCAGACCGATACAAATTGTAGTATAAACATGATAGGAAAGATATCAGATTAAACTTTTTCCCCTCGTTCCGATCTCCGATCCAGTGATTTTTTTGCCAGATATCGGGCCAATACCGATACAGAATAAAATCTTGGTTATACAAATGGTGTGTTAATGTGAAGTCTGCTATAAAAAGAAAGAGGGGCAAGATGGAAATCTTTTACGGCTTTTATCGCAGCACGGACCAGCACAAGCAGATTATATTTTGTGTGGTTTTATGCATTTTGAAAACCAGAAACAGTCCTGAAGAAGTGGGCCTTTCTCTGGGGGTGGGGGGGGGGGGAGAGAAATATTTTCAAAGTTTAAACAAGCCAGTTTACCAAGCCAATAAGGAAAGAATAGCCCAGAACAGATCCTGTGTTTATCAGCAGATGTGACGTCTATGTTCAAAGAAATAGATGTGATGCATATAGGTTTTATTTCTAATATACTAACTGTGTGGGACTGTGGTGGCCTAGTGGGTAAGACTCTGGACTATCTACCAGAAGGTTCAGGGTTCAAATCCCACCTCTGCCAAAGCTGCCACAGTTGGGTCCTTAACCTACAATTGCTTGGATTGTAAGACTGTTGTAAAATTGTAAGTTGCTCTGGATCGGGGCGTCGGCTAAATGACATAAATGTCAATCTAAACTGTGTCCCAAAGCTGTTTCAAGCCATTCAATCGACGATAAGACGGGATGTTTTGTTTTTCTTTTTAGGAGGAAACCTTCATTCACAAAAAACCCCAAATGAATGGCTTGTTTGAAGTCGTAAGTCATGTCCGTTCTTTGCCGTGACTGAGTGGATTGTGATTAACTGGTCAGGTTGTTCGAGCGCTTTAGTCATCTTGGTAAAGCTTGGAGCAGGCCGGAGCATTTCTCCAGCAGTAACAGATTAAAATAGAGCTCGTGATTCTCAACCCAGGCCTTTTTAAAACCAGAGACTAGTAATTAGGTTTTACAGCGCTGGAGGTAACGCTGGGCGTGTATACGCGCCGTCTCAGAGGGTCCCAGTCGAACCCCTTAAACGTCCTCGTTTATGCAAGACGCCTTCGTTTTCGTCGTGGTCCTCCTCCGAGCTTGGGTGAGCAGGATAGAGAATGCACTGTTTTGCCCTCTAAATATAGGCTTTTACTGTAGCTGACCCTGCGTTTGCCTTTAGTGTGGTCACACCAGGCCTGCCGTAGCTCAGCAGCCCTCGCTCCGGCTTATAATTACACGAAAGACTATCTATTTGACGTCCTTTAAAACGGCTTGACGTTGCCAAGCGCTCTCATATTACCCCTTTCGATTTTGGAGCGTAGCTTCACTGTGCTCTATATTTACGTTGGTTTGTTTTTGTATTTGCTGCATGCACAGAGCGGATCGAGCTCCGTACCGACACCAGTTCCTCAATCCGATCAGTTCCGAGTTCAGGAGCGTTCAGCTTGTTGTTTTCTCAAACAGCTTTTGATGAACTGGAAACGGGCACAGAGCAAATCAGAATCTTTATTCAGGATCTCTTTGGTAACACGAGCAACCTTTTGTTTAAGTCTATACCCTAGAAGCTCGTTTTCTTTCTTTTTTTTTTTTTTTTTATTTATTTTTTTTTAAATGAAATCGGGCCTGGGCGTTGTAAGCCAGGTTGATATTTTCCTCTCCGGTCCATCTTGATGGCTGATGCCTAACCGGTTTCGATCGGTGAAAGCCGTTTGTCGTTCCTGGGGTCCTTTTGTAGAACCTCTGCATAACGGTCATCTCGTCCGGCGTAAATCGGTAGGCCTGTGCGCGTTTGAATGTCGCCCACATCAGTAGCGGTGACTGTTGAATTAGACAAATTGGGGATTTTTTTTTTTTTGAGTGATGTCATAAAGTTTCAGTTCTGCAGCCCGAGTGCAACCTCATTATTTATAGACGCTCTGTCGTTCTGCTCTGTTCTCAACTGGTGAAGTTTTGTGTTACAATGCAAAGCCACCAGAGACCACAGAAATTCCGCTTCTAAAAAAAGAAATTCGGAGCAAACGACCCAAAAGCAGGTGGAGGACGATGGTAGGAAACGGGGGAGCTGATGGAGGTTGATGGTCTGTGGTGGTGGAGAATGATGATCAGTGCTAAAGAAAGATGATGGTGATCGAGTGATTGGAGCAGGATTTTGGACTCGCGGCTCTAAAGGCAAGACTCTGAACTCGAATGACCAGGATTCAACCCCCAGCACAGCTTGATTAGGCTACCGCCTGGGGGATTTGGAAACCGGGTCAACGCCTTCATCCCTTAGGATCTCGGGGTGCATTTTCTCCAACGTTTTGGTGTGTGACACGTCTCGTGACGTCCAGATGAATTCTAGCAGAACATTGCCCAGGGTTACAAACCTTCAGTGTTACTCATTTTCCCCCCGTCAGCGGTTTGATTACAGTTGTCGTACGATTGCCTTTGATGGCCATACAGCTTCAAAGCTGATCCAAAAAAAGCTGTAAATGACCATTACGCCCTGCTGGATCTGGAGCCGTCAGCTGCAGATAAGTAGCAATAAGTAGCGTAGGAACAAGTGCATTGTGGGAGTTCAGCAGGCACAGTGGGAGAGCATATTCTGGGCAAAAAGCATTTTCGAGCGGAGCCGAGTGGCACCATATTGCTGCCCAATCAGTGTGCCATCTGAATGGGGTGCCGAGTAGGAAAGCTGGGCAGAAAGGCAGCCATTGTCTAAAGGAGCTTTTGGCAGGAGCTGAATGTTTTGAGTGGTCACATGGCACGGTTGGCATGGCGCCAAGGGCTGTTTGCGTTTCTGAGCCGTACCGGGCATCAGAGAATTATTTTCCTTCCTCGTTAGCATTCGTCCTCTGCTTGCCATGTTTGCAGGCAACGTCTCGTGCAAAAGTTTGGACGCTCCAAAAGTTTAGATACGCTGGGAAATTTAGACCAGAGTGAAAATGCTCGCGTTTTTCTCGCCTCGAAGAAAGAATCATAAAGCCAGTTTTAACCTTTAGCGTTCGGTCCGTTCCCACCGACTCGACCAGGTCGCGCATTGATGGGGGTGCTTAAAGAATGGAAAAAACCTCGCCCAATCCGTAATGGCGCCGTCTGAAGGGCGAACATACCAAATGCTGCGTGCTTTCAACTCTGAAATCCACGTAGACTCGTAGGCACAAAGGTCAAGGCTGAACAGTTCACACTGGGACTGTGGTAGCCTAGCGGTTAAGGTGCTGGACTCTGGAGCAGAAGGTCCAGGGTTCAAATCCCACCTCTGCCAAGCTGCCACAGTTGGGCCCTTAACCCACAATTACTTGGATTGTAAGATTGTATGAGTTGGAAGTCGCTCTGGATAAGGGCGTCTGCTAAATGCTGTAAATGTAAACAGTCGCAAGGAGAACGTACAAATTCGCACAGGCCGTCACCGTGGCCAGCTCGGGACTCGAACCCGGGTCTCCGGAGCCGAGAGGCACTCAATCCAGTTCAGAAAAATGCAAAATAAAGCAGTGTTAAAGCCGTGTATGGTTCATATCTCTGGCCTGAATTCCTTTTTCTCTGCCTCCATTCAGGCTCAGGAATGTGTGTTATTGTTTGGGAAGCAGGTACACCTGCCGGGAGCGCTCTGCTTTTGTCACTGCACTCCACTCCGTGTGCTTTTAAAGCTTTTGTCTTAAATGCCTTTCAGGGCGGCTTGAGGTTATACATTTTCGATAATTTCCTCATTATAACGTGTGAAAAGTCTCAGTGCTAGTGCTGACGTATGACGGCCAAAAGAAGAAGAGGAAATCTGATGCCTTTGGTATTTTGACTCGAACCCGGCTCACTATAGAGGCGCTGAAACCCTTTCAACGAACCATAAAAGCCTTAAAACCTGCTCGACTTGATCCTGGAGCTGTTCTTTCCCCTCTGACTGCATGGCACGCGATGGGGTTTAGCGCTCGGACGGCAATGTCACCATATGATCAAGACATGATGTTTGAACCCTCCCCTCTTGCTTGTTTGGTGCTTTTGAAAAAAAAAAAATGTTTAGAAGCGTCAAATAAAGTGTTGTCTTTGGTAAATAATGAAAACGCGGCTATCTATTCAAATTGTTGGCAGCACAGTGCCTTTTGGACCTAAGAACGAGGGGATCATCCCTCAAAGCAACCCTGAGCACGTTTTTCCATTTGCTCCCTCCAGAGAGCTTCCATCATTTATTTATTTTTTTTCCCTGAATGGTTTGTGGTGGGACGTTTGAGCTAGAGGTAATAGAGTTAGAGATCCACTTTCATTAAGGTTTGATGATTAAACCTGGTGGATACTGGAGAGACGTCATCAGTACGTATGGGAGTATTACCGTTATGGAATATTAGGGATATCAGAAAACCACAGGCTGCCCCCGTGCCCTGGACCCAAATCTTTCCACGTGATGCTGAAATGTGGGGTTAAATGTATCCTCTGGCTTTAAACAAAAGTGTAATAATAATTTTAATTGAATGGGACCGTGGTAGCCTAGTGGTTAAGGTACTGGACTATGGACCAACCACAGTTGGGTCCCTGAGCAAGGCCCTTAACCCACAATTGCTTGGATTGTAAGACTGCATGAATTGTAAGTCGCTCTGGATAAGGACGTCTGCCAAATAATGTAAATGAATAATTAGTTGAAGTTTTGTGTTAATTCCTCTTCCCTGTCTTGTACTGGATCTTAATTTTTGGTCCTTTGTTCCCTCATCTCAGTTCGATATCTTGATTTGTCTTCGTTCTGTCTTTAAACTTCAGCAATTTTCGGTTGCCAAAACCGTCTCTCTCTTACCTTTTGCCGTGCTGAAGGACCCAGATTGTTTCCTCGACTCCAAGTTCTGCATCTTCACACATTGTTCTCGGGTACAAAAGGATTCTGAATGGCAGCCCTGTTATGAATTGCAGCTTTGTGAAGCTGGTGACGTACCGCTTTTGTTGATCCTGGCGCATACAGGACTTACTCAGTTCCGCAGGTATTTCTGACCACTTTGGGGGGCTTTTAGTAATTATTTTGTGGAGTCTGACCCCATCAGTGAGCTCTATCTATGACGGCTGATACTTTTGGTGCTTGTGTGGGGTGCGGTGTGACGGCTTTTAAAACTTTAAAACAGTATTTGTGACCCAAATCCTATTAACCAGCATAAGTTTCCAATTTATGACCAGATTAACCAGTTCAATCTTTCTTGGAAACCTCTAATAGCAAAAGGTTTGGAGAAATTGGGTTCACATGAGGTGTTTAGTCCGGTCCTTAACGCATTATTCAGGTTCTTCCTTCTGAAATGTGGCCCAAATATCCAAGCAAAGGACTTCCCAAAATGTCAAAGGGTCGTGGAGTTATGGCATGGACGTTTCGAAGCAAACTCTTCACCTTAGGGCTTTCTGACGCCTCCCGTTCTACAGCCTCATTACAAGCTCCGATTAGGCAACGTCTTCAGCGTGTTTGATTCAGTGCCAGCGATTTAATCGATTCTGTTAACGAGCATGTCAGCATGCTCAGCTTTATTTGTTTTTAATAAACGCCGTGGTTCAGTTTTGAAATGGCGCGTTTGAACACGCCTGCCGACACGCCGTCTCTGCACGCCTGGACGCGCTTCGCCAACCTCACGTTACGCAACCTATTGTCGCAGAGGATCGGCGGAGGATCAAGTAAATACGGCGTGTAATTCGCCGTGCCAGACTCTTCGTAACGCTTCTTGTTTTTGGGCTCGTTAAAAACGCTCAGCAACTCTCCAAACTGTGCTCACCAGAACTCTTATCTCCGGGGTCACCCTTCAGAGCCGGGCACGAAGAATGGCAGGCCTGTGCGTTTGTGATCTCTGCCCGTGCTAATTGCAGTCCTGTCGACTTTATTAGACCACGAAACTCTCCATGGGAAGCACCGGGATTCCACTTTCTGAGGGCGGAAGCACGTTTGAGGTTAAAATAGTGTTCAAATATCGAAAGTGAGAAGTCTGCATCCTCTCATCGTGGCCTGGGTACAAATCCTTAGTACAATGCGGTTTTAGGAAAGAGTTTCGAATCTAGGCCACCCATGGAGGACGGGTCCTCTAAATCTTGGTCCTCCCAAGGTTTCTTCCTACTATTATTAGGGAGTTTTTCCTTGCCACTGTCGCCCTAGGCTTGCTCAACTTGGGATTGGCCTTTTAAGATCATATAAGATTGTAAAGCTGCTTTGAGACGATGCACCATTGTAAAAAGCGCAATAGAAATAAAATTGAATTGAATGCAGTTCATTCAGAGATCCCTGGTCTGGGAGTCCAGTGTTCACTCCGGCTGCTTTTCTTCCCACCAAGACTTAATTGGTGCCTCTAAATTGGCCTGTAGTTACAGTGTTGATAAACTCGTCGTGATCGTAGCTGTTGATTTTATATTTGGTGCGACCGTGCCCTAAAGTGACTACAGGCATAATCCTGTGCCTTGTAAATCCGTGCCTGCGCACCTTTCATTGTCCTATAGTCTAAATCCGTTACATAAACAAGTTAAGCCTTTCTAATGAGTGGTTCGGCACCAGAACTACTGTTTATTTGTTTCAGGAATGTAACTGGCGTTTTTCGACACCACCGTCCCGTTCACTTTCGACACCTGTAAAGAGATTTCTTCTAATTCTACTTAATAGTCTGGTTTATCCGAGCGCTGTTTATTTTTACAGCGCACGTTCTAATCTCCGCACGACTCGTCCAAGCTCGAACCCGCTTTAACAACGATGTTGACGGGTTCCTGGGTGTACCGCAGACCACATCCTGTACTAAATAGTTTTTAATGATACCGTTGGTAACGTAGCGATCGTACAGTGTGGATTTAGACTAGGTGACGACTTCTGCCTGACTGGAAAGGTGCTGATTTGTCTTAAGCGCACCGTTAATGTTGGCTCCAGGGACAGGAGTTTTGCTCTGGTCCGTGATGAACTCCTGGTGAGCGGCTCGAGGCCACGCTTTTTCTGCCTCGCATTCGTGTTTATGGTAACGTTTGAGCAGGTTCGAGGTTGCCGACTTTAATGTGAAAACGCCGTCAAAAAACTGGAAACAAGAAGACAGAATGGTCTAGAGTCGCCTTTAGAGTGACTAGACAGGATATCCTGTGGCCTCCTGTGGCCTCTACCGCACTGTGATGCTTATTTTGGTTTGAAAAGTCACACAAGCTCATCTAAACCAGAAGAACAGAGCCATCGAATTGGTGGTAAAGGGTAAAACTTCAAATTAATGCCATGCCATGCCATGCCGTTTAGGGCATGTTCATACAGGGATCATCACCCGCGCTGCACCTTCAAATTTTAAAGTTTCTGGTTCAGATTTGTGCAAAGACCAAATCAAATTGATTTTCAGACACACCCTGAGGATGTCCCATACTCTTAGAGGTTTTACCTCTTTTATTTTTGGGGGCGAAACATTTCAAATGGACCGTCCGATGTCCGAATTACCCAAATAATGAAGCGTTCATACTCCGAAGGGGTTTTTTTTAAATTTCTTTTTTTGCATATCAAGACCATGCTGCATCTTAACCTAAAACTCCCAATTTAATGTATATTTAGAGTAATATAATTCTTTAACTTATATGTTCTTTAACCAATGACCGATTTTTCCCTAAATCTGGACGCAATGCAACCGAGAGTGTTCCACAAATACCCAAATATGTGCTCAAGTGGCAATAACCAACCCCCCCTGGCCCCAAAACCCTCAGTGATCCTCACTCAGGTCTTTGTTTTTTTTGTTTGTTTTTTTTAAATTCAAGATCTGAAGAAGGAAGATGGGGAGTTTTCAGATCGTTTAGACCCAAAAACGTTTCACTACATCCGAAATCTCGTCTGTTTTTCCATGCATGTGGCTGTTTTATAGCATGTTTTATGATTTGTGTCTACTCCTTTTTATTTGTCGCCCGGCTCGGAGTGCGTTTGAGACGAGTCGCTGGACTTCTTTTCCTCTGAAAGGTGCTCCTGGTCAGTTTCAGCACGCGCCTGTTATGATAACGAAAGCATGTTTCTTTTAAGAACGCATCGAACATCCTGCTCTTTCCTTCCTTCCTCCCTCATTCTAAATAAACGTGGCTCTAACATCTGTCTGTCTCTTGCAGAGGTAACCTCACCCTACCCAAGGTCCCGGAGTCTAACATGGCTCTCAGCATGTTAGGCGTGTTCCTGGGATTGCTTCTGGAAGTTTCTGCTCACGGACCCTCCAACGCGCCCCGGACTTCATGGAGACACGATGGTACGAGCGACGCAGATTACACTCCTGCTCAAGCTTTTGGTTCCTCTTACAGGACATTTTATTACACTTAGAAATGACCAAATGCAACCAGAGTGGGGCGGCACGGGGGCTCTGTGGGGTGGCACCGCCGCCTCACAGCAAGAAGGTCTCGGGTTCAATCCCAGGGTGGAGCGGCCTGGATCCTTTCTGTGTGGCGTCTGCATGTCCTCCCCGTGTCTGTGTGAGTTTACTCCGGGTACTCCGGTTTCCTCCCACAGTCCAAAGACATGCGTGTTAGGGTAATTGGTGTCTCTAAAGTGGCCCATCGTGTGTTTGTGTGTCTCCTATGATATCTTGGCACCACCTAGGGTTGTTCCTAGACCCCGTGTGGATTGAGCAGAAGATAATGGATGGACGGCAACCAGAGTAGGTTTTCATTATCCAGCTGTTCTGTGTAAACAACTTCATTCTCGCATCCTTCGTTTTGATGTTTTATTGCGTTTGCGTTTATTAGGCGGTTCCTTATTTGTAAACATGTCCACAATCCCAATTGCGTTACCCCACAAAAGCCGTACCCCTCGCAGGGCCCGCCGCTGTGCCGACGCACAACAGATAGCGCTTTACTGTGTTTTCGAGACTTTCTGTGGTTTGATCGTCTCTCGCTGAGCGCGGCAGATTAAAGGATTTCTCTCCTGTTTGCGATGAAACAGGATGAGGCGGCGAGGCAGAGGGGCGCAGTTTGCTCCTGCTAGCTGCACGACAGGGAGACCGCAAAAGACAAAAGGCACCTGGCTGCCATGTCTGAGTCTATTTGATCGAATTGAACGTAGAACGAGTGGGCAAATCGTTTCGAAACGAACCCAGGAACCCGCGTCATTCCCCGCCGATCCACTTTTCCGCTCACGCACACCTGGCCTGAGATCTGACGGATTTTTATGAGAAAGTTCAGATGACTCCTGAGGAACATGCTGTATCATTTAGGGCCTTTTTTCAGTGCAAATTAAAGGGTGTACGTTTAGAACCAAACACGCACCTACTGCTGCTGTCTGCACGCTGACCGGGACTGTTGATGGGTTTATTCCTTTGGACGAACTTGTTTTGTTCTGTTCCCAGATCTTGGGTTTTCTTTCTTGGAAGGTGAAGCTTATCTAACTTTGAAGCTCCGGGGAGCCTGAACTCGTGTTTACGTTCAAATTAAGTTAACGTTCGGCACTCAAAACTTACCCACTCATTCATCCTAACAGGAGAACAAATACCAAAATGCACCAAATGCGGAAATATATTAAC
>JAVSBV010142888.1:0-16093 GCA_033117975.1 Parotocinclus spilosoma | reverse complement strand
AGACGTCCTTATCCAGAGCGACTTACAATTAATACAGTCTTACAATCCAAGCAATTGTGGGTTAAGGGCCTTGCTCAAGGACCCAACTGTGGCAGAAGTGGGATTTGAACCCTGGACCTTATGGTCCATAGTCCAGTACCTTATCCACTAGGCCACTATTAACTAGTAATTAACTATTACAACATTAAATACAACATTTGATTAACTAGTCCATGCGGGTGTAAAGGCTGGGAGAACATACCAATCTCCACAGACAGTTAACAGAGGGAAGGTTTGAGCTCTGATCCTCGTAGAGAGGACTCAGGAGCTCAGATAAGACCCATGGAATGGCGAGCGAGTCGTGGGCGTGAGTTCGTGGGGTGGGGGAGGGGGGGCTGGGGTGTTGGATTAACTTGTCAGAGACACTGGAATTCCTCTGGTGCTGCCGAAACCAATCGGAAACCAAGAATTACTTCAAAATTTGTCGCGACGCGTTCGGACGTTCACATAATTTGCCTTCTCGGTGATCCAAACAATATTTATGGAAATGCACAATAAACACCTTGGCATGCTTGAGAGGCCTCCTGACGGCAGGAGCGCACGCACAGGTGGGTGATAAGACGAGGGAAGGAATGCGAAACCCGGCTAAATGCCCTTTCTGTTCTGTTTATATTTCCCCAGCGCTCGTACTTGTAATTTGAACTCGCGTTGGCTCGGGTTCCGTAATGGAAAATTTGCCAAAAGAACACCGAGCAATGCGGGATGCTTCTCTATTCGGAAAACGGTTCGGATGGTGTGTATTCTGTGCTGCTGTTATTTGTTATGGGAAGATTTGGGGGAAAAAAAAGGTTGCCAGGTGCGATTTCATTCTTTTTTGCTTATTTCCGTATTCTAGCTATATTTCTGAGATGACTGGCTGGTTGCAAAGGTGAAATCCGATTATTATAAATGGATTATAATAGTCGTGCGCATTCACATTACCTCAGTACTTAAGCCCTATGCGTTCACACACACCTAATAATCCTAATAATAATAATAAAAGTGAACACATTTTGTTACTAATCTGATTTAAGTAATCTCATAATGGGAAACCTCTGGGTTTACGTGACCCTTTTTAACGTTCCAACTAGTCAATGTGATGTGATGTGAACCTGTAAGTGTAATATTAAACAATTAAAATCTTAATTTTCTTCATTCTACTGTATATTGCGTGTCAGAGTCTCTGCAAAGTGTTCATGGAATGACCGTTAAGCCTTAATGCTGCTTGTATTGCCAGGTTGCCAGATCCAAAGAGACAATCCCCACGTGGTCTATGTAAATAAACCCAAAAGAAACTCTAACAAGAAGCGTACTTGGCAACCACATTTTTTTTCTAGCCACTCCAAATCCTATTGAAATCGGATTACTGGCTTACATGCTACGAGAAATCCCATTACTGAAATAAAATCCAGCTCTGTTTAATAAATTGGTTCATCTAAGAGTTCTAGATTGGGTAATGTTGTGTACGTGAGCACATAAATAAACTGGGGAGTGTTTGAAATGTAAAATCTGCCGCATCCATTATGATTCCATCTCGTGGGGTGTAACGGGCCTGAATGGGTGCAGCCGGGCAATTTAGTGCTTGAAGGGTGCGTGCGAATGACGCAGAGCCAGGATATTAGCCTTGTTTGGAGTGTGAGCCTACACACGCCCGCACGCTGCCATTAGCACACTGCCTTTAGCCTTTGATGTGAACGAGCTGGGGCTCCGATAATGTAGCCTCGCGTCGACCCTCCCTGCCCTGAGCACACACTACATGAAGGGGTCACTGGTGATAGCGAAAAAGCAAACAAGAGCGGCCTTTGTGTCTTGTTTTTTCTTTCAGACCGCATTTTCCCCCTCGCCCCCCCCACCCACTCTTCCCGCTCACCCCCTCCCTGTGTCTTGTTGCTGGATTTCGTCTGCTGCAATAGCCGGATTATCGGGGAATGTAGCTTTTCTTTACCTGAAAACTGGCCTCTTTTGTTCGTAGGTGACCCTGGCTACGGTGCCCTTTTCCTTACACCTCTGCTCTGGAGAAAGAAAAGAAAGACATCGTGCTTGCCTGCAGCGTGGATTACGGCTTCTGTAGCACGCTGTGGACCCTGACCCGGCCCTGAAACGCCGGCCAATTAGCATACCGCTGCTATGCCTGTCATCCAACACTGTTGAGGCTCCGTCAGTGAACCGTAATTCATGCTTGTCATGTTGGACTTTAGGATACAACTAATTAGGAGGGTCTAAACACATCCACCTTCTCTCACTGAGGACTTTATTACGTACACTGCCTAGCTTCTACGCTTGTTTTCAATTTGACTGCTTCCATATACCATGTAATGCCACTTGTAGTTCTAAACTGTAGTTCTAAAAGTACAGACTGTAGTCCATCTGTCTCCGGAAATAATTCGTTTGGACCCCCACAGGACCAGCACAAATCATGTACTATTTGAGTAGCGGATCATTACTAGCACTGCAGTGGCAATGGTGTGGTGGTGGTGTTGTGCTGGTGTGAGTGGATCAGACATAGTAGTGCTGCTGGAGTATTTAAATCATTGTGTCCCACCTTATAGGTGTAAAATCAGAGACTTCTGGTTACTGGATTCTGGTGGCCTGGCATTTCTGATGGATTATTGTCCATCATGTGTTGTTTTGTCTTGCAATGACCCTGAGCTGGTGAAATACTCCAGCAGCACTGCTGTGTCTGATCCACTTAACACACCACCTAAATGGCTGGTTTAAGGGAATCACCAAAGTATGTGTCAAAACACGTTAGAAAGAGTGGAAACACGTAGCCTCATTGTGGTGGGGAGCAAATTTGGAGCCGTAAGCACGAATCCACCAACGCAAGCCGCCTTGAGTCAATAGTCCAGGCTGTAGAGGTGCAATGGTGAAACGTTGTCTTGGCAAGTTTTGGACCCATTATCTCAGCCAGTTATCTCACAGATGCTTATGACATAATGCACTTCTCAATTTCCTCGAGCATAAACTGTTTGAGTGTCAGCAAAAGTCCTGAGTAGTGTTTGGGCCTTACGGATGCTGCATTGAATCCCAGTGTTGCCAGATCCCACAAGAGAAACAAACAAGCGGGTCTGAAAAACAAGCCCAAACGAAGTCTAGTGTCCAGCATGACGATGCACCACGTCACAAAGCAAAAGATCTCCTCGTCTCGATCTCCTTTCACAAACATGGCCATGAGCTCCAAGTTCCAGGACCACTCTGGACTTGATGGTCCTGGATTCAAATCCCACCTCTGCCATGCTGCCACAGTTGGGTCCTTAAGCAAGGCCCTTAACCCACAATTGCTCAAATTGTAGGACTGTATCAGTTGTAAGTCGCTCTAAGTAAGGGCGTCTGCTCAATGTCGTAAATGTAAATGTAAGTTAGCTTTGATGTACTAGTCCATGTGCGCACCCATGTAGCTGCTAATGCTAACAGCTAGGGTGTTTGGGTATGCCAGTGACAGCATTCCTGTCACACAATCGAACCAACATGGAGCAGAATCTCAAAGGAATGTTTCCAATATCCTGTGGAATCCATCCCTTGAAGTATTGAGGCGGTTCGAGAGCTACGAGAGACCCTATATAGTACTGCCAGAGGTCGTAATAAAATGCTTGGCGAGTGTATATGATTTTATTATTATATTATAACGATGAAGGGCTGGTCATTGAAGAGCTATTTCATTTGATACATTAAGTACAAATATGTTTTTCATTTTACCTTCACTGCAGGGCGAGAACACTACATTTATGGACGGGGGCGGGGGAGACGAAGTTACATATCGCCCATTTTCATTACGAGGATTTACATACATTCAGCGGGTAGCCGCTTGCGCTGCTGCTTTAATCTAGAAAACTTAGTAAGAGAGATGCTTATTTAATGACGCCGAATACTCTCGACTCCAGTGCTGAGTAAATGTTGTTTTTACAAACGCAGTTATTTTGCGTTGTCCTGACAATTTGATTAAACCTAAAAGCTTCTGCCGTAGATTAAAAACGCAGGGCTGTCATCGCGGCTGTCAAAGGAAAGCAAAACGCAGGCCGGAAGAGAGCGACTCGGAGAGAGCTTCCATTACAGCCAAAGTGTACTTTTATATCCGTCTGCTCCGGCGCACTTCACCCGCGTTTTATCTACTCATGCAAAGATGATAGCGGCAATATAAAAAGAGATCGCGCTTTGAAAGAGCGCGGGAGCCCCCGAGTGCACGCCGGAAAAAAAAAAAAAAAGGCTTAAGTAGGTGGTAATTTTCAATCTGAGTGCTTACGCGCCACAGAGGAAACACGGCCCCGTTCAGCCAGGTTAAGATTTAAAGAGCAGCCAAATCCCGGAAAATCGCACGTAGCTCCCAGTCCATTAGACGGAGAGCCCGTTCGGTGGGAGGCCGCAGAAACGACGCCGATTTGCAATCGGGTGTAAACACGCAACAAAGCCGAGTCGAGAACGAGAGTGCCAGGCTGGTAAATCCCGGGATTTTTTTATGCTGATTTCAGTTTATGCAGCCTGACTCGTCTCTAAGTCTGACTCGGACCCACGCTTCGTTTGGGTGAAATTAGAATATGAAAACCAAGAATTTCCTCCGTCAGGTCAGCATCTCTCGCTGTTATTAATTAAAGCAAATCCCCTTCGGTTTATAGATCCCCAGTAAGACAAACGTATAAGACGTTATTACTATTACTATTCTTATAATATTCTATTCTATTCTTAATATTACTATTCTGGCTTCTATGTATCTGGGTTCGTTTCTTTATTTGGGTTATTTAACGCCACTGTCGGCATCAGGGGCCAATTTAGTGACACACACACAAGGTTATATCAGGACTCATTATATACACACACACACACACACACACACATATAAGTCAATGGGCATTTAATCAATTAACCTAAAACGTATGTATTTGGACTGTGGGAGGAAACCGGAGTACCCGGAGTAAACCCATGCAGACACGGGGAGGACATGCAGAATCCACAAAGTAAGGACCCAAGCCGCTCCACCTTGGGATTGAACCCAAGACCTACTTGCTGTGAGGTGGCAGTGCTGCTCACTGAGTATCTCATATAAAGAAACTGATTACTCTCTATAACTGAAGAGAATTCGTTGTTAGGCAGCACTCTAACACTTCAGCACTCTATTTTTCTCTTACTCACTCGATGCAATAGCCGTATCAACTCATAGTCCGATTTTTTTAGTATCAAATCAGCTAAGAAATAGAGGCTGTTGTTTTGTAGACAGTTGAATTCAGAGTTTTTTTTTTTATTTACACCCCTATTTAATGTTAGCATAGACAGCATACTGTCCTTTTGGAAATACAAAAATGAGATGTTTCCCACTGAGGCAAAGTGGGATTAAATACTGATGACCCCAAGGTTTAAACATGTTGGGGCTCCCAATACTCTAAAAAGATCTGTGTCGTCCCCTAGCCTTACCCTGTGTTCTAACATCTTAAAGTCACAAGTGTTTTAGGACCGGGGTTCCCAACCTGGGGCCCACCAGCCAGCATTCCCAATCTACCCCCAGGGGGGCACCAAAAATAACAGGGGGTGCACAAGGCTTTGCCTGCTTTTGTCTGAGTTTGTCAAAATACAATTTAAACATTCGCAGAAAGCAAGCAAGCCGCTCCACCTTGGGATTGAACCCAGGACCTTCTTGCTGTGAGGTGGCAGTGCTGCTCACTGAGTATCTCATATAAAGAAACTGATAGCTTCAGTTACTCTCTATAACTGAAGACAATTCGTTGTTAGGCAGCACTCTATATCTCTCTTACTCACTCTATGCAATAGTCATATCAACTCATAGCTTTTATTTGAATCCAACGTTGTAGAACGTTCTCTCCAGGTCAACAGAAACCCTCAGGTCAACAGTCCAGTACAAACATGAGGTCCATTAAAAATCTGGACCAATCGTCTGTGAAAACCAAGGCGGCTGTTGTGTCTAAGAAATTGGAAATGAAATGTACATGAACGCGGTGAGATAGCAGCAGCGCTGCGCTGGCTGTGCAAAGCACGGCAGTTGCTAACAAGTCCGTCATGGCCGAGTTGCGGCGCCGCAGATAGGGCCGGTCTTGTTTTATGGATGATTTCCACTGGGCTAGAACGGATAAATCGTTTTTTGTTCTCCGTGTGTCTCGAGCGCGAATCTCCCATGGCAATGGCGAGATAATTCACAACAGCCTTATCGCGCACCCCTATGATTCAGGCATGGGTGCCGAAGAAACTTCAACAAAACAAAGCCAAATGGGGCGTGACAGCAGAATGACGGAGTGGACGTTTATGGTGGAGAACAGATGCCTTGCTCGGTCCTCCTGTACAACGAAACCTACGAGTGGCGGCGAGCTCCGTCCAGCCGTAAGATCTAGGATTTATCCGTCTGCTCTTCTTTATTTAATAACAGCGCGGCCACTGATTTATTTGAGCGCCAGGGCAGACAGAGGTGCCACAGCACAGCACCCTGGAGCAATTTGAGGTTAAGTTACCTTCTCAGTGGCACAACGGGGGCAGACCGAGGAACAGCAATAACATTAAGTTTTATAGCCATCTCGTATAAAGTCGGCGTCCAAGGACGTGAACCAGTGGCCGTTTTACGGAAAGTGGCGGATAAGATCGGAAAAGATTCCGCACAAATTCTTATTCCAGAGGCAAATCCAAACTCGATTTAGGAAGCTAATCAGGATCTTATCTTTAGTTAGGAAATTCAAAATGATCTAGTGCAGACCAGGATTTAATTCTGACTCGTTTAACCGATGACGTGTTCGGCTCCCGATGCAGATTTCATCGAAACACTCTTTTAACAACAGGGGAAGAAAAGGAATTAAACACAGACCAGAGCTCTTTTGGATCTGGAGTTTATCCTGATAAGATTTTAAACACTTTTTTTTAGGCTTAATAGTCCAACGCGCCTCCAGTCAGGCAGACCGGAGCGTGACTGCTGCATCTTATAATGCTGGACTACCAGTTTCCTGTGTTAGTGACAGTTATTATATCAAAATGTCATGATTTATACGATCTCCTTAATTCCTTGAAGGAGGAAGGAACTTCAGAAGATAATGTTTGGAAGAAGATGACTGTTAACATTTACCACGGTGATGACGCTGATTTCCTTTGAATTCACTATTTTTGCTTTGTATCAAGTCAAGGCGAGGCAAATTCGTTTTCTTTTCTGCGTTTTACGGCATAGAACAACCTTAAAGCAGCAGTTTAAACCATATACTGTCAATAGGATCATTAACAAAGCATGTGGAAAGAAAAAAAACGTCCTAAATCTAGTATTATGAGGAAAAAAAACCTTGGAAAGACCAAGACTAGAACAAGAACTGAAACAATAGTTTGTGTTTTTGAGGCATGGTTCTGTACAGTCACTGTGAGGTTATCACCAGCCTTTCAAATACAGTACATTCCACCAGATTTCTTTGGTAGCCATGTTGTTTTCTGCCTGACAACCAGACTCTGATTGGTCAGCCTCATTCTGTTAAATAGCCACTGAGGCTGAAAACCAAATACATATACACATACATATACACATAAACAAACAAACCCAGCTTGTGACGTTACTGAAGGCTTGACTTCCTCTGCTCTCAGGTGCCCCCATAAGTGAGTGTGTATACATGCCATTAATAATGCGATAACAATCAGATATCTGCAGTTACCTGGTTATCCAAGTGCTCGTGCATAAAGAATACTTGTGATCTAGAAATCAGATAAATCAGATCAGAAGTAATCCACTAAAGAGAGCTGTATTTTATTCTTGTAATCGGATTACTCATAGCATGTATAATATATCGATTTTAATCTGAGTTGGTTGGGCTGCGCATGTGCAAACGGTTGAAAAGACACGGTTGCCAGATGGGCTTATCCTTAGAAGTTTTGCTTCTTTTTGGAAATATTTATATAGACCATGTGGGGGATTCCCAGGTGGGATCTGTCAACTCTGGAATGAAACGTTAAACGGATATCGAATACTTTGCGGAGACTGACGATTTAATATTAAAAGTTGGCGTTTCTGTGAGATTATTGGATGGTTGCAAAGCAGAAATCCGATCAATGCCATCCGATCAGTCATTTCCTATTATCTGATTTCCTATGTGTATGGGCTGATAGGGCTTGGGAAAGTCCTCGATCGTTTTTGGTCTTAAAATAGTTCATGCCTACAGATTTAAAAGGGGACATCATAATAGCTGTAGGTGTACTGTGTGGTTGTCCCAATACTTTTGTTCATACGGTGTGTCTGTGTGAGAAAGAGAGAGTGAGAAAGAGAGAGAGAGAGAGTGAGAGTGAGAGAGACTGCACACACCACATATTTACATATCAACAGTTGGCTAATGGCCCCCTGATGCTTCGGAATGCTTCTGTTCTCGGAATCTCTCGGAAAAAACCCAGCCATTCCGGTGTTAATATGTAGCTATGGCGAGCCTCGGAGTAGTCTGATATAAACACATCTGATATACTGGCCCTCTACCAAATCCCAATGCCCTGTGCAGGCTGGGTTGGGCATTCATGATTGGCCGTCTCTGAGGTCGGAGGATCATACACAGTCATTGGCACAGCAACTCGGTCCCAGCACTGCCAGCGTCCTGTCCTGGGTATGGACATGCTTATGCCTGCGCCCTTATTCTGGAAGCACTGGAGCCACCAGAGCACCAAGACCCTGTATCAGCGCTTACTTTCAGTACCGGAATACTGAGTGCTCCAAAGTAGATCTGGTCCAGTCCCAGGACATTCCACTAGCCCTTACCAAATACAGTATGTGCTTCTTGGTTTCTGTAGCGTGTATTAACAGGATTTAAGTCTCCTCTCTCGTGATCCTCGCTCGGCCGAGCAGGCCGTTAACCGAAATGTTTAATGCGATTTTCACCTTTCAACTGATTAAGAAGAAAAATACTTTGCCGCCTCCTAAAAAACGGCCCTGAAATACCTCGGTGTCATCGAGGGCAGGTGCTTTCTACCCAATTACACGACTGAAATGTAAGCTCACTGCTCCTTCATTTCCACAACGCATTAACACAGCTCCTAAACCTCGGACGCAGGCTTGGCAAAGAAAGCTAACTCAAGCTGAGCTACGGCTCGCAGGCTTCTGTCCACCAGCCAAAGATCTCGGAAAACACACAAGAGCGGCTGTGGGAGTGAAGTCTGTTTCTTATCAACGTTGAGAAAACGTATTTATTTGCTTCAGCTTAGATGGAACAACGCCGGTCATAAGGCCCAGGTTTTTTAATACACAGTACGATCGAATGGACCACTAATTACATTCTGCAACACTCAGTTCTGCTTATTTCAGCTAAATTAAATGAGCTAGTGTAGTTTATTAGGTTGTGAATAGACAGGCTGGCGTTATTCACGTTTTTCTCTCCGTGTCGAATGCTTATAGTAAAGAATAATAATAATGATAATGATGATAATGATGATGATGAGTAGGATTATTACTATTATTATTATTAGTCAATTATTAGCAGTACTATAATAAAAAAGGAGGCTGAAAGGATTATAAATCATATTAGGCATTAAAGTGACTAATGAGTTTGTAGTTGGAAACAATCTTGTAATATCGTTTTTAATATTTATGGGTGGTGAATTTATTTACACTGTTTGAAGACCAATTTACAATAATAAAAATAAACTACAAAAAATACATAGTATAATAATAATGATTATCATTAATCATTATTATTATTATTATTGTTATTATTATTATTATTATTATTATTATTAGTGTAAGTCATGAAATAAGAAATGGAGGCTATAATAATAACAGTACATTATAATATAATACAAATATAAAATTTTTATTCAATTCAAGTTTATTTCTATAGCGCCTTTTACAACGTAGCATTGTCTCAAAGCAGCTTCACAATATTCTTAAAAGGCCAATCCCAAGTTGAGCAAGCCTAGGGCAACAGTGGCAAGAAAAAACTCCATAAAATGGTAGGAAGAAACCTTGGGAGGACCAAGACTCAACAGGTGAACCATCCTCCATGGGTGGCCTAGATGCTAACTAAATAAACGTATAAAGTATATAAAATTGCAGCAAAACCAGGTCAATAAATAAAGAACAAATTAATAACAACAGTTATATTAGTAATAGAAAAATTTAAAAATGAACTAAATTATAAAACAAAATAGATTATAATAAAAATAAATTAATAATGACAGAAATAGTCAGATTAATAACAACAGTCATAAATCTGTATTTTTTCTTACTGTTGTAAGTAATCAACAGCAATAAATGAAATAATTATTAGATATGATTGAATATAATAATCATATTATTATCATTAATATTTTTAATAAAAATAGTGATAATAATAATTATAATAATATTTATTATTAATAATAACAATACAACATCAACAACAATAAATCATTAAATAATGATGTGATATGATGTAATATAACAATAATAATAATGATAATAAATATTTTTTAAAATAATAATATTTATTATATTATTTATAATAAAAAATAATATATTTTTATTACTGTTGTTATTCTTTCTATAATAACAATATCAACAACAATACTAATAACGATGCTAATACTACCAAATATAATAATAATAAAAAAATATAATAATATTAATAGCAATGACTTTTTTACTACTATAATAGATAATATAAATATAACATAATAAGAACGTTATATATTCAAAATACACCTTTGTATTAGCTGTGGTCCGTTTGTCAACATGGCGCAATCTTTACCAAACCATAACCGACACGTCTGAAACAATCACACCTCCAGCATCCTATTTAAAACGAATCCTGTCCAAACACAGCCTCACAAGCCCCGCCTGCTGACACTTATCGCACTCTAGGTCTGTCCATCAAACCTGGCCTAGTGTCTGAACGGAATCCTCCACCGTAACCTTCCTCCTCCTCCTCCTCCTCCTCCTCCTCATTCCTCCAGTCTGCCTTTGAAGAACATAATTATGAGGATTTACAGCGGCATGGCAGGTGGCAAGTCCGTGCTGGTGCCACACCTTCGAGGATGTCTTTTCTTTCACCGCTCTTTCACGTCAAACGTCTCCAGCGGTGGCCTCGCCCATCTCCGATCCCCCACTGTCAAGCGGCTCTTTAGGGCAGGATTAAGTTTTCCTGCCGGCGGGACGCGATAACAAAAGTTGTCAGACTTGACAGGGATTAAGGCATTAAGGAGTGGGCGCGTTTTAGCGTTCGCTGTAACTTTAAAAGCTCTCTGCAGAAACAGTCTATGATTAGCAGGCTGTACCGTGTCAGATGATTACATATTTTCATTACGAGACGCGAACGCTCGGCGGTTGTAAACACGGAGGCGAGTCGCGCCTTGGGAGACGCTGTGCAAATGAAGTGTACAGGCCAGATCTGTGAAATGACTGCAGTCCCCGGTGGCCGTGGCACGCTCCCGCCTGCTGTCCTACTGATATTTGTCCCCTCCCTAAAACGATGAAAGGTGCTCAAAAAGGGACCGTCTATCTCCAGATTTCAAAACGCGAGGGGAACTGGTTTGTACAAAGACCATCATCAGAAGCAATTACTCAGAGGCCTCCGCAGAAGAGCGGGGTTTATTTTTGGAAGGCCTGCGAGCCGTCCGGGGGAGGGAAGGTAAACGACTTGTGGATGGATAAGACATTGTTTTCAGTGAAACCCACACACATTCCACCGCTGACGGACGGCTGAACGATCACTCACTGAGCCGGGAGCCGTCACGTCAAGAGTAACCAAAAACCTTGACTTCCTGCATACCGAGGAAACGTTCCGCCACACAGCGAGGCTCAAACCGGACCGGACTCACAGGCGTCTCAAATGTCCAATAAAAAATACTCCCCCACCCCCCCCCCCCCAAAAAAAATCATTTCAAACCCATTACCGCAAATTCCTTACATATCAGGCTGCAGAGGTCTCCCAACGAAACAGGACATGACACGTCTAATGTGCTGCCAGAAGAGAAAAAGTGATTTCCGAGTTCGTGCGAAGAGCAAATGTTCCGTGACAGATTAAAGTCAGTCACCTGTTCAGCTCGTCGCTTGATAGAAATTAGTCGAGTGCTTGTGCAAACCAACGGCATCGATAAAAACGATCTGTCGCTCCTGTATCCAGAAATAATGAAATTCCTAATTCTAATACTAGTTCTTAGAGTACAGTACTAGGAAATAAGTAATAGGAAATATCCCAGAATTAAATATCCCCTACTTTTGGGGGCAGCGTAGTTCGAACAGTCATCCTAAATGCTAGGGTTTTGACCTGGCTGACTGAGCACGGACTGCGGTAGCCTAGCGGTTAAGGTACTGGACTATGGACCAGAAGGTCCAGGGTTCCAATCCCACCTCTGCCACAGTTGGGTCCTTGAGCACGGCCCTTAACCCACAATTGCTTGGGTTGTAAGACTGTATTAATTGTAAGTCGCTCTGGATAAGGACGTCTGCTAAATACTGTAAATGTAAGCGCGTTCACCTTCCTTTATTTACACTTCGGCTTTGTGTAAAGCTCGTGAGATTGCTGTCACATGCACAGTCCAGCCAGAAAAGAGTCGAAAAAAATCTGACACTAAACCTGAACAATATCGTCCCGGTCGATTGAATAAATATTTTTCGTTTAATGTTTGGGGCTGTAATTTGAGACAATACTCTATTGTAAAAGGCGCTATATAAATAAAACTGAATTGAATTGAATTAATTTGTAAGAACAGCTGGGAAAAGTGCAACGTAAAAAAGAAGGATAGTGTACAACTTTTTTCATCTTTTTAATTTGCAGTGACAAATCACTCTATAGGGGCAGCACGGTGGTTCGGTGGGTAGCAGCGCTGCTTCACAGCAAGAAGGTCCCGGGTCCAATCCCAGGGTGGAGCGACCTGGGTCCTTTCTGTCTGAAGTCTGTATGCCCTCCTTGTGTGTGCGTGGGTTTACTCTGGGTAGTCCGGTTTCCTTCCATAGTCCAACACCTGTGTGTTAATTGGTGTCTATAAAGTGGCCCTTAGTTTGTGACTGTGTGCATGGCTGTGTGTGTGTGCCCCTTCTAGGCAGGGTTGCCAGGTGGGCATGTGGAAAAAGCTGAAGACAATAGATGGATGAAAATTGATGTCATAAATCTTATGCACGTACCTTCCACTTTATTATTTAATCCTGTTCAAATATCTGCTCAGCCAATCACATGGTAGCGACTCAATGCATTTAGGTGTGTAAACGCGGTCAATAGGACCTACTGAAGTTCAAACCGAGCAAAAAAATGGGAAGAAAGGTGGTTTAAGCGACTATGTACGTGCACGGATGTCCGTGCTGGACTGACTTGTGTGAGTATTTCAGAAATGGGAATGCAGAAAAAGAGAAAGGATCCAGTGAGAGGTAGCTGCCGGGGCAACAATGCCTTCGAGCTGATAGAAAGGCAATGGTAACTCCTTACATAATTCAATGAGACTGAAGAAAAAGTATTCACATTTTACACCCTTTATATTTTAGTCGACTGAATTGACTGTAGATTTAGTCGACTATATTCTTATGATAATTAGTCGAATAAAGCAAGACTAAAACTAAAAACAATTCAGCTAACTCAATTATGACTAAAACTAAATGACATTTAAATCACAAGACTAAGACTAAAACTAAATCAAAATTTGCTGTCAAAATTAACACTGGTCTGAGGGAGGGCAGCTGGCTGGGGGGATCAGCCACTCTTCTATCAGTGCAGCAAACGATCTTGGCTGTTCAGTAAAAGGTAAATAAGGGTCAGTAGAATTCTTTTCATAAAGAATTAGTCTTGTGATTAAAATGTCATTTAGTTTTAGTCATAATTTAGTTATCTGCACTGTTTTTTGTTTTAGTCTAGTTTTAGTCGACTAATTATCATAAGAATATCAATTCAGTCGACTACAATATAAAGGGTGTAAAATGTGAATACTTTTTCTTCAGTTTCATTGAATTATTATAGTCGTTATATGCACTTACACAAAATGAAAACTGTATGAACCAATTCTGGAATAGTATTAATGTTTGAAATACCAATATCTTTTAACAAACATCTTCAGCGAGACGCGTCAGAGCCGTCAGATGCGTAACAAGCTCGATGTGTTTTGCGGTCCATTTTATCTTTTATACCGCACGACTGATCTATTTTACTAGGTTCTCTGGATTAAAGCTCATTTCCAAAAAAAAAAAAAGCAGCTGGAAACTCTTGAAACTGCTCTGCAGTTAACCGAAAAATTTTAATCGGTTTCCAGCACGGCGATAAATTCCGCCCTGAGTATAAAAAAAAAAACAAAAACACGCAAATAGTGAAAAAACAACAATGAGGGGAAAACGCCATAAAGAGAGCGGCTTTTACTCTGGCTTTGCAGTAATCAGTGTTTGGCACACACATGTATGATTAAATCAGCTTTGTTCTAAAGACAAAAACAGACTGGGAACGAGCAGAAAGAAATAATTGTTGTTCTGCAAACATCAACATGAGATGAATGTGTGTGAGTGCGCTCTGTTGTGTGTGTGTGTGTGTGTGTTGGGTAGGGGATGGTTATGGGGAGAATTCTTATGGCTACACATGTAATTACATCCAAACCGCCTAATCGCAGAGCCCGAGACAAAATGAGTTTCACCTTGTGTTTCCTTAGCAGGAGATCACAAACATTCATTTCACCTCCCAAAGTCGTCATTCTGGAAGATGGCCATATTGTCGAGGGGGTGAAGGTGGAGGGTGCGAGGTTGGCAGGGCCGAAATCATCGTCATCCACCATTTACAGCAGTTCCTGCGAGTTAATCTGCGCGATTTAACAGGATTAGTCCCAGTGGAAAGTGTCTTGATTGCGAGCCCTTCAGCGCAACGTGGAAGAGCGGTGTAAAATTCTCCTTTAATCCCATAAACAACGGTGAAACGCGCCGACGCTACGGGGGGTGAGACGCTCCGAATTAGCGCACTCGTGTCGTGTGAAGATATCAAACGGGAAATGACAGGTCGGTGCCGCGAGTCATCGGATTCCATCAGCGTTCGCATCTTGCGTAATGAATTGGTTACATAGTTTGCTGATTTAACTGCTTAACTCGCAATCTGATGTGTAAATAACACACTAAAGTGTTTCCTAGAGAACGCAACAAAAAATTATAATATGAAATCAAGATCCGTCCTCTAACACTGGGCATTGAACAAGATCAACGAGCAGAGGTGGGAGTTTATGAGCAGATTGTGCTTCATTCTTCCGTGGGATCTGGCAACCCTCAGTCAAGAGCTTACATTTGGACTTTTTTTTTAGACTGTTCTAACTTGGCTGCTGTAATTTCTCCAAATGTAAAAGCAGAGGTGGGAGTTTATGAGCGAGTCATGACACCCGTAATTCATGTCATGCTTGCCAGGTCCAATCAACTCCTCTAAAGTCACCTAGAAAGAAACGTTCTTTCTGTGCAACATTCCTGCAAATTTTTCAAACTCTAAAAATAAAAGGAAAATATATATATTATTATTTATTTTATTCATTAATATAGTGGTCTATATCACAGGAGTGCTCGTTTCTCCCGTGGGATCTGGCAACCCTGAGTCTGTAGCTTACATTTTCATACTTTTTTTTAGGCTGTACTAACTTGGTTGCTGTGATTTCTCCAGATGCACGAGCAGAGGTGGGAGTTAATTAGCGAGTCATTACACCCATCACTCATGTCATGCTTGCCAGGTCCACTCAACTCCTCTAAAGTGACCTACAAATATTGGTAATTGCGGGTTGCAGGGTATTGGGGCTTGTTTTTAAAGTGTAGCTGGTTATTTGGGTTTATTTGCTCCCTGCTGAATGTTCTCTCTGTCCAACATAACAACTCTAAAAATAAAAAAGTAAATATATATTATTATTCATTTTATTCATTAATAAAGTGGTCTCTATTATCTGGCAACCCTGAGTCGATAGCTTATGTAACCCGGGTTAGTTAAACCCCAGGTTAATTTCTAATAAATATCTAATATTTTTCATGAGTAAGGGTCAGTAAAAAAATATTTTCCTAAGCAGAGTTTAAATCGCCTTTATATGTGTAACTGTCCCCTTAATTCAGGTGGGCAGTGGTGACACATTTTGACGGGGTGCAAAATTGATACAGCCCGGCCCTCGTGCGTTTATGGGCGATGCATGATTTGTAGATGCTACTAGCAACTTTTGGAAACCTGCA
>JAVSBV010142887.1:0-30398 GCA_033117975.1 Parotocinclus spilosoma | reverse complement strand
ACACACACACACACACACACACACACACACACACACACACACACACACACACACACACACACAAACACACACACAGATTAGGGTTCTAATCTTCCTTCTAGGATCTGTTCAGGTTAAATAAAGCCCCTCTTTGTGTTGTTTTTCAGACCTTCTCTGTCTGCTGTGTAGCACTTTGGATTATGTTCCTGTTCCTAAATTCCTCTGCACCTCTTGAGGCTTTTCTGTGTGTGTGTGTGTGTGTGTGTGTGTGTGTTGCAGATGGTGTGAGACTCCAGCAGCTGGACAGCAGGATGGAAAAGACAGAGTTCAAGACAAAGAAGAGAGGAATAACAAGTGAGTTTAGACGGAACGGGGCGAGGCACCGGAGGGCCTCCAGAGGGCACTGCCACGTTCACACAATGACATCAGCACCAAGGACTGCAAGGCAACCAGGGCACCAAAGCAACCAAGATACCATGACCGTAACCTGATTAACCCATGATGAACCCATACTGGCCAGAACGTGCCAACAGTGGTGGGTGGGCATATTAGAGGTCCGCACCACCACCAGCACCACCAAGGTTCCTTGATTGAACCATGCCCACGCAGATGACACTGGACTGGGCATCCCTAATGGTAATCAATAATGATCCATATTTCCAACATGTTGAAGGTCAAAATGAGAGGTCCAGCAAGAGCTTCCAAAACGAGAGCCAGCAGAGGTTAGGTCATGACTCTTTGTGGGCATTGTGCAAATACGTGCCAACCTGGCAGCCAGACCCTCTGAAGAGTGAGCCGTCATCGTACCATTGGGCCTCAAGTATCTGTATTGGGATATCAGTGGACCTCATTGTCCAGGGTTCAAATACAACGTCCACCAAGCTACCGTTGGAACTGGTCCTGGAAGAACATCTTGGTGGAACTGACCTGAGGACTGTTCCATGTTATCTGTGGCCCATGAAGACCTCAAGGCCCTCTGCTTCCACTTCTCTGACCTCATCGATGACCGACCAGGTCAGACAAGTGAGGCCAGGTCAAAACCACAATGTCCAGTGTTCATCAATCAACGTCATTAGACTTTGTGGAATTAGGCTCGGAGGCTCTTCACGGGAAAAGTGAAAGTGAAAGTAACTAAAGACCCCAAGATCAAGAAGCTTACGGCCTTGGGGCTCCCGGATTGACTCGAGTTATTCCACGGCTGGAGGCGGGTACGAGAAATGAAGGCACTTCCTGAGCTAAGAAGAACGAGCGAAGAAGGAGAGATGAACAGTGAAGGGGTAAGTAAACACAGATGGGTTGTCCTACTGAGAGGAGAACCAAAAACCGGAATGATTCGGAAACACACAGCGTCCCTGAAAGAGGATAGGATCTGACCCACGGGGACCCACTGATTTAGCAGATTTTGGGAGGAGGAGGAGGAGGCACAGGTGACGGACAGCTGTCTAATCTCAGCCCGGACGTCCATTCCTCTCGTCCGGACGTCCATTCCAGAGGTCGGTGGCTTGAGACTTTCGGTTTAAACCTGCACGTCAAATATTTATTCGGTGACGACCCAGATAAAGTATGAGAGAAATTCTGTTTTTAGATATTTTGGTTCTCCACTGTGGGACCACAGCTCCCAGTTTCACCCCCCCGTCCCGGCCCAGACCATTTCTAGTAGCTTGTGGTCACGGGTACCAGCCATCGACAACCATCCCCCGTCGCCTGAACTCTTACAGACCGTATCGTCTTTAGTGCTGAATCCATGCCCTGTTTGGGACCCGGCGCCGGTCGGGTTCGAGTATGGAGGCCTTTGGGTGTCCACTGTCCCAACTGCTCGGGTGGTCATGGGAGGAGCCATCGCATACGACCGTCGGTCACCTCTAGTAGTGGTGGGACTGTGGTGGCCTAGCGGTAAAGGTTCTGGACTATGGACCAGAAGGTCCAGGGTTCGAATCCCACCTCTGCCAAGCTGCCACAGTTGGGTCCCTAAGCAAGGCCCTTAACCCACAACTGCTTGGATTGTCAGGCTGTATTGTAAGACGCTCTGGATAAGGGCATCTCCTAAATGCCCTAAATGTAAAATGTAGTAGTGATACGAGGGGCACTAACAGCTCAGCGATCCCACGTTGCCTCTCTTATTTATCAGCAAGGGTTTCTCAGGAATGTCTCAGCCAGTACAATCTGTGCCTTGGCATGGTGCTGCTGGACTATGCCCGTGGCCAGCAGATGGCATAAACCTGGTCTTTCAGGTCACTCGGCTCCTCTGCTGTTTCATTTTACGACCACGTACCGTCAACCGAGTCTCGACCCGACCGACCGAGTCCAGAACCTGGTACAGCGGGCACTCTGCATGCCCTTTCCCTTTTCCCCTGCTGTCACAGGGTCGGGTCATCAGACCACATGACCTTTTTCCATTGCTTAATAGGCCGATCTTGCGCTATGCACTTACGGCTTTTCCTGATGGTCCTCGCTAACATGGTTTTATTTTGGACACACCTGTGTATAGGGCCAATGTTTAGTGCCTTGTGTGTGCAGAAACAGTCACAGAGTCAAACATTTGGCACTCCGGAACAAACGAACACCTTTTAAACACCTTCAGAAAGGGACCAAGATGTATAAATAATGAGAATTTAAATGTTGCTCCTGCTCGGTTCAAACGTATTAAGCAGGTATTGAGCATATTAATCACCGAATGAACTGTACAATCAAAGGGGAACTCACTATCAGTTGTTCTCCTCCCTTCTCCTGTCTCTCACACACACACACACACACACACACACACACGTACACGCACACGCACACACACACGCACACACAGGGGAAGTGAATCTAAGGAACACATTCTTTAAGTGAGTGATTCATCATCAATCACACTCCTGCCAGATGTGGATTGGAGTAGAACTTCCTCTGTGTGTGTGTGTGTGCGCGCGCGTGTGTGTGTGTGTGTGTGTGTGTGTGTGGCCTTGTCTTCGTTTCCAGGCATTTCACTGACACCCTCTTAACAGTGGCGCCAGCGATACATGCGCCCACATGCACAAGCCAGACCCTTTGCCTTACAATGTCAGCCCTTATCCGGACAAACAGATATTTAAACACGCCTCTTAACCATTTGCTACTCCAGCCACACCCATTACCAACAGAGGAGTGAATAAAACCAAAGAAGCAGCCACCGATACCCATTAAAACGACCCCAGCAGTGGAGGAGTTGCTCTTTTACCATGGCACTGATGCCAGTCCCTGGACCCTGGACCCTTGTCCCTGGACCCTGGACCCTTGTCCCTGGTCGCTGGACCCTGGTCCTGCATAAATCACAGCTCTCAGAGCTTTCTCACGTTAACGAGGTGCTTACGTAACCAGCGGCGGTATTTTAAACTCAAACCCCACATGATGACGTAGCGCTAGTCGTTACCGTCCAGAGAAACCCTGCACCGTGGACAGGCGGCGTGGGTTTAACGGGTTGGACGGGGCTGGACCTGGGAAAGCGATATCATGCTCACTTTTACGGGAAAGACCTACAGGATGGAAACGAAACATGAGAGGTGCAACCACAAACCGGACACGGGGGGAAGCGTACCGGGCGGGCTCCCGTACAGTCGCTCCAACCGCCTTGCGACGGGTTCGGTTAGGAAGCTGTGTCTGGTTCCTATTAGGTCTTACAGTATAATGCGAAACGTACGAGGGAACAACGGAGACTCGGAGAGCAAACCTCCACAACTACGACCCTCAAGCCCAGGTCCTTAGAGGTCCCTATATGTCCTTAGAGGTCCCTATATGTCCTTAGGGGTCCTTATAGGTCCGCAATGGTCCCTATATGTCCCAAGGAGTCTTTAGAGGTTCTAGAAGTCCCTAGAGGCCCTTAGAGGTCCCTATAAGCCCCCATAGAGGTTTTTAAACGTCCTTAGAGGCTTAGTCCATAGAGGCCCCTATATATCCTTAGGGGTCCTTAGAGGTCTTCAGATGTACCTAGGGTTCCCTAGAGGTTCGTAAACGCCCCTAGAGATTCTTAGAGGTCCTTAGAGGTCTCTATAGGTTTTTATAGGGCATTATAGGTCCGTAAATGCCCCTATATGTCCCCCTAGGGGTCCCTATAGGTCCTTAGACATCCCTATAGGTTCTAGAAGTCCCTAGAGGTCTTTAAACATTCCTATAGGTTCTAGAAGTCCCTAGAGGTCCTTAGATGTCCCCTAGAGGTCCCTAGGTGTTCCTATAGGCCCCCATAGAGGTTCTTAAACGTCCCTAGAGGTTTAGTCCATAGAGGCCCCTATATATCCTTAGGGGTCCTTAGAGGTCCCTAGACATCCCTAGACGTCCCCAGACATTCCTAGATGTTCTCAGAGGCCCTCAGAGGTCCACAGACATTCCTAGAGGTCCTTAGAGGTCCCTAGAGGTCCCCAGACATCCGTAGATGTCCTTAGAGGTC
Source organism: Parotocinclus spilosoma (assembly GCA_033117975.1). Taxonomy (NCBI): domain Eukaryota; kingdom Metazoa; phylum Chordata; class Actinopteri; order Siluriformes; family Loricariidae; genus Parotocinclus; species Parotocinclus spilosoma. The sequence goes on along the minus strand of JAVSBV010142887.1, from coordinate 26,017 downwards.
CCCAGACATCCCTATATGTTCTCAGAGGCCCCTAAAGGTCCCCAGACATCCCTAGATGTCCTTAGAGGTCCCCAGACATCCCTAGATGTCCCTAGACGTCCCTAGATGTCATAGAGAGCTTGTGAGGCGAGCGAGAAAGAATCGTTAAAGTGACGAAGAAGCTAAAGATAAAGAGTTTAAAGCACAAACAGAACACAAGAGGCTTGGTTATGATTAACAAGGTCTATAAAGAGTTCAGGAACCTGGTCCTAGACTACATTAAGAGGTCCAAGAGGTCCACAGTTAGCTTCCGACTGTTTAATATCCCAATATAGTCAGAGGTCCGGACCGATCCTAACCCTCCGACATAACAACGCTTTGTTCATAACACAGGAAATGTAGCTAGGGAAGAAACAGTGCAGTTTCTCCACTTGATCAGATTCACTTCCACTTTCCTTTATTACAAATCCTTTTAATTAAGAAACCGTTATCAGAATAATAATAATAATAATAATAATACTCATAATAATAATAATAATACTCATAATAATACTCATAATAACACTCATAATAATATTCATAATAATACTCATAATAATAATAATAACAATAATAATAAATACTTATAATAATACTCATAATAATAATAATAATAATATTAAAAATACTACTACTAATAATAACAATAATCATTATAATAATAATAATCATAATAACAATAATAATAATAATAATAATAACAATAATAATGATAATAATAATAATAATAATCATAATAACAACAATAATATTAATAATTATCATAATAATAATAATAATAATTATAATAATAATAATAATAATAATAATCATCATCATCATCATCATAATGATAATAATAATAATAACAATAATCATAATAATAATCATAATAATAATAATAATATTCATAATAATCATAATAATCATAATCATAATCATAATAATAATGATAATAATAATAATGATAATAATAATAATAATAATAATAATAATGATAATAATAATGATAATAATAATAATAATAATAATAATAATAATAATAATAATAAAAGTATGCTTGATAATAATAATAATAATAATAATAATAATAATAATAGTATGCTTATTATTGTTATTAATAATAATAATAATAATAATAATTCATTCAACTGATTATATTATGTACAATATATACATAATAACATTTATAATTCATAATAAATTTTATATATGGTTTTTATATTTAAAATAAGATAGAATGGTTTGTATTTATTTTGTTTTGATTTCAAACAAAGCCAAATAATTAATAATGATAAATAATAAATAACAGCACAATAAGTACCTGAATTATTTCACTGGCTTGATGTGTTTAGACAACTGTGATCCTACCACCACCACATTTCACAGACGGGATACGTTTCTATTGGGCGGGGCCACCTAATAATATATGGAAGGATTTATAGCTAGCATGCACCATATTTTGGTTGGGTCACTTCACCACGAGCTCGGTAGGAACCCAGTCACGATCTGAACCCAGAACTTTGACATTTTTTTTTCTGTCCCCCAAAAACTAATGAAATGGTTTGACAGGTGAGGAACGAGCCATTAGAGAGCCGTCGACAGCTTTTCTATCCGTCCTGTCTGCGGTAGCCGTTTTCATTACGGCTCAGCACGGTGTGTTAGCAGCTAAAGAAGAAACAATCACATGATAGATTTGTGTGGCAGACAGGTTCACATACTTCTGGAGTTGCCACTACACTAGATTTATTGCCATTTTCAGGACACGGAGCTGCCCTGGATCTAACAGTTCCTTCTTCTCACCTCTCTGACCTGCATAATTCCAGAGGACCAGGAGGAATATGAACCTGAGTGTCATGGTCCCAGAACACCACAAAAAGTGGCCTCCAATAAAACCTTTGGTACATCGCAGGGTGTTAAAAGGTCCCTGAAAGTCGTAGCTTTGAAGGGGACCTGCGTACGTCCCGAAAAAGTTAGGAGGGTAAAGCGTTAAGGCTCGTTCTGGGTGTTATGTTTATCTGCTTTTCCAAACTGAAGCTCCTCAAAGGGAAGCTCATAGCTTTGCCTCCTGAGGCGTGAGAGTTTAACAGATGATCATCCCTGTTCTCCCTCCAGTCAGCACGCAGTTAGACGAAGCATCCTGTCCATGAAGATGTCATGGTTGAACCGAGCAGGGTAAAACACCTCGGGGTTTGGGCTTTATGAGCTGCTCGGCTTTGGGAGTGATTTTTACCTTCATGCTGTTTAATCGATCGAGGTATGGATGGACCGTATCATCTCCTCAAATCCTTCCCCAGGCTGGCAGGAGATCTCAGCGGTACAATGAAACTGGAACCGGAATCCACACACACATACAGATAAGGGATTTACACAACAACGTTTGGCCCACTGGTGGTAAAGAGGAGAAGACATACCGATGACCTAACGATGGAGATGTGTGTTAATCCAAACCATGGAACCCATCATTATAGCTGCTCTCATTGCCCTGAAGATCCTGGAGAGCATCTTTAGATCACTTTAGATCAATAATGTACAGAACACCTTCCTAACGTACCAGAGGAGCCATAAGATGTCACAACCATGGGTTCCAGGATTAGAGAAGATCTAGAGGAGATTTAGCGCTGCTTCAGGATTAGTCCTCTTCTCCATCTTATATAAATCAAAATAATAAACGGAGAAAAGGATCTGGAACTAAATGCTGTAAACAGAGAGGAGGATTAGGAACCATCACGAATGGGAATCTGGTACCAGAACATCATAGTATAAGGACTGGAACTGGCGGACTAAATACTAAATAGCGGAGCGTAAGGCTCCTAACATAATAAAACCAAAAGGATGAAGGGGCGCGCCGAGGATGCGTCCCAAGTGAGAGCAACGCGCCAACTGGTCACGAGAGGACGCCAAAGCGTCAGTCGGGGCAAAGGTGCATAAGGCACGTCTCTTAAATGGCGAGGCACGGAGGTAGTCCAAACGTCAGGGAGCGAAAGTGAGCTCGAAAATGCATGCAATACTAAAAAACCAAAACCGGGATACATCTTACAGAGTGCGTCTTTACCCGGTGGTTACTCTAGTCGGGGCACACCTCGAGCCAGCCACAACTAGAGTCCGACTCAACAGAGCGCAAGAGCGCCGAACAGTGTCCTTCTGACACAAAGACCGGGTAGCTGCTGTAATGAGTGGAAAAGGACGCCAAAGCACCAAATGGGGAGCGTGAGCTCTAACGCACACGTCACGCGAGGGGGCGAAGAAATCGCGGAAGTGGCTAAAGAGCAAAAAGGCGAGCATATAAGCTCAGGATGCGCTTATAGCACGAGTGTGAATAACACACAAAAGAAAACAAAAAATACTCAAATACGCGAGGAGCGCGAACAAGAATAAATCGCGAGGAGCGCCGAAGCGCCAGAGGGCGAACTTGAGCTCTAAAACAAAGAAGCCAGACCGGGAGTGTCCTTTTCAGAACAAACACCTGGCTGAAGTGAGGCTAGGTAGGTGCCGACGACCAAAGAGCACGAGCTCTGACCGTACGAGGAGCGCAACCCTCAAAGTGCCCCTAACAAACTAAATACCTTGGGGGTTACCCGCCCATACCAGTCCATTGACCCTAATAAGCCCCCGGACTTTAACACTATTTGTAGGGAACGCGGTAGGGCGCAAGGGCGCCGGTGGTCAGACACACGAACCGAACGGAGACTGAATCCCGTCTGAATGATGATGACCTGGCCCCGAACAGCGCCAAAAACCACGCCTTTATAGGACGCAAAGCAAATGTTCGGGATCTGGACATAATTAAGATAGTGGATATAAAGCCGTCTCACCGATGGCTCTGTAATGGCGACCGGCGAGGACGGCCGAACGCACCGGGGGAAGGTAGGACCCCTAACAGTATGACCTTAAAAAGGCTGTTCATGTTCAGAAACCCTCTAATGTAACTGAATTAGAACAATTCTGCAAAGATGAGTGGGCCAAAAAAATCATCCAGAACGCTGTAAAAGACTCATTGCAAGTTATCACAAATGCATGGTTGCAGTTGTGGCTGCTAAGGGAGGCCCAACCAGTTATTAGGTTTAGGGTGCAATCACTTTTTCACACAGGGTCATGTAGGTTTGGATTTTTTTCTCCCTTAATAATCAACACCTTCATTTACAATTTTTTTGTTTACTTGTGTTGTCTTTGACTACTATTTAAATTGGTTTGATGTTCCGAAAGACTTAAGTGTGACAAACATGCAAAAAAACAGGAAATGAGGAAGGGGGCAAACACTTTTTCACACAACTGTATGTATTGAAAGAGAGAGAGAGAGATCTTCTGAAATATTCCCATATGGACGAGAAACTTGTATACTGCATTAACATCAAAGTACTTATTAAGTCAATGAGATGTGATAGGTATGTAGTTAATGAATGGAGACTTTTTATTGACAGTTCAAAGAGAAGACAAAAGTGTGTTTTGCTTCACGATGGCAATAAATTAGCTTACATTTCTATTGCTCACTCAGTAATGAATATATAGGCAGATGGACAACAAACATGATGGCAGACTACTGGTATTAACAGCGTGACAACCCTGATCTATTTTGTACTTCATAATTGGAATCAGCATCTTTAAGTTGTGTACAATTAGCAAAAATAATTAGGTCATCAGAAAACTTTTCAAGATAAGATTAATTTTTTTCTTATTTATTCACAGACAATACATTTATGCCTAAACCCCTTTGAGGGCCCCCCTCATCCCTTTGTTGTGCTGTGAAGTTTTTGCCTTAGAGGAGCTCAGGCCATTTCCTTTTCCTGTTCGGCAAAGCTTATATATAAAGTAAGTGATCATCAGTCAACCTTTGAAAATGAGGCAGTAATTCTTTACAATCCAACAGCCTCTCCGGAACAGAGCGCGATCATGAATGCCTTTAGCATGCACCTGTTCAAAACATGCTATGTTTTGCAGGGTAATAATTACAGCTAGGCATAGGATCACATTAGAGCCAGACTCAGATTTGGGATTAGACAGCCTCGATTACTTTGACGTTTTGGCTCAGTGATCAAGTATAGTTATTATTATTGCGTTGGTTAAAGAGTAGGTAGAAATCAAGAGCATTCATTAGGGTGATTTAGAGAGTTGATGGAGAGTCAGAGACTGTTCAGTCTGATTAAAGAGGAAGTAGAACTTACTTCCACAGTATTTATGCGTAACTAATGCTTATAGAAATGTTCTATTTCACAGCTTGGTCCTGCCGCAATCTGTGCATGAATTGTTCGTTTTAACTATTGTATTTTTTTTCTTTTGGTTTCCATAAAACTGTTTCTGCATTTACTTGCAGTGTGTTGTTTAAGATGTTAACTGTACCGCATGTATTATTATATAAGACATGCCCTCATGAAAGGTGAACACAGAACAGCAAGGATTAAATAAACATACCGTTATAATAGATTCATGTATTTTCTAAGAAATAAAGGGAATATTTCAGTGTTTTAATGATTGTACTGGGATCATATTTTTTGTGAATGCATATTTTTGTAGAGTGACATCAAGAAGTCATTTAAATGCAGAAAGGGCTGATAATTTTTCAATGTAAAATCAACATGGTTACTTTCATAGTGGCTCAGATAACATGCTTTAAAATATTTGCCATGTTAGCAGAAGAAGGTCCAAGTTAGTTTGTAAAATGGCAGAAAAAAATAATAAACACTGCCTAAGACAGAGCAGTCGTTTCATCAGACTCTGGCTGACCTCACTTTAACATCATGCCATACTGCTACATACTAATGTTGTGTATACCAGGAAGCAATAAACTGTCTTTTTGAGGATTGCAGTTGATTTTGGATTTTGTCCATGAATGACGGAAAACTGCAGAACTGAGAGGCCACAATTACAATGCAGGAGTCCAGTCTGCAATAACTTGGGGCTAGTTAATAAACGACGGTCCCTGCTGAGAGCTTTTGGCTCTCTGTGTATGGGCCTGTGGGCTAAAGGTCTTCACAGATGACTTGTACAGCATCCACACGCAGGTGGTCCTAAGCCTCACATTCAGCATGAGACAGCAAGCTTTGCACTCAAATCAGTGGCTCACAAAAAAAAACACAGGGTAAAATTGTCAGACTGGGCTAAACCAAGTCCAAGTTTAATAACGTCCGGGAACACATAATGCGATGAAATACAGTGAAGAGGCTGTCAGTTATTGCTTTTATTTAAAAAAAAACATGGTAATATCCTACTATCAAAAATTAATTAGGAACATGGGGCTGTCAGTGCACACAGTTTGAATGTTCTTACATGAAACATGTTTTCTTTGATAGAATCCCACAATCCATGTGTGCGATTGAATGTAGACTTGTGACTTTAAAGCACTTTTTTAGGACGTGTTTTCTTTTACTGTTATACTGTATTCTCTAACACTTCCCCTTTACGCATACAGAAGATTCTTCACGCCGGATATTTTCACATGCATGTGTGTGTGTGTGTGTGTGTGTTACGTACATACTGTACGTTTAGCGAGAAAGAAAAAGACATAATGGCTGGTTGAGAAATAGGGAACGACGACGGAGTGCATTCCATTGTCTTTGAAGTGCATGCTTATGTGTGTGTCAGTCTGCTGGCTGCTTTTGTTGCTCCGTCCCCTCCTCTAATTAAGAGCTCCACTTAGGCTGCTGACTCCACAAAAGGAGCAGGCTGAAGATGGAGGGAGAGCAGCAGTCAAAACAACTGAGTATCCTGACGGAGCCTTGCAGAGCCCCTAGGCACAGGGAGCTGATTTATGTCGTATGTTACGTCCCAGTGACAACGCATGGTGGTTTACCCAAAAAGAACTGACCTGAGCCATGCAGAAATATGGTCTCTTTTTTGTGGCAAGGATAAAGGAAGGTTTAAAAACACCATTGTTTTTTTTGCAGGGGTGTGTATGTGCATGTCTAACAGACCAGCCAGCATTCCTCGGGACCAGACGTTTGTGACGTAGGTTTTTGTTTGTGCCCTGGCAGTAGGATATGACAATCTCCCTTTGATCCCACTTAATCTTTCACTAATGTCAGTGTCTTTTTTACCTTTAATTATTTCATTTTTTTGGCATTTTGTTATTTCACTGGTTCACTCCTAGTCAGCTTATAGTCCATATTCATATATGCAAGTTCAAAATAAACATAATACTTTGAAGTCTGAGAAAAAAAATCCCTATTATCTGTTAAAGTCCTGTTATCTCCTGATATTATACTACTAAAGATCCAAAATTAAGCATATGCCTTCTTCATAATGTACAACTGCACCTGTTTGTGTAAATTATAAAGCTATTATATGCACAAAATTCTGTACTGATATGTACACATGAAGTCTTATCCTCAGTGTTTCATGTTTACTCTAATCTCCAGAGTACCCAAAGTCTAAATTGGTGTGTATATGTTTTTAACAGACTTTCCCATGCCCAGAGATCTGCAGTAAAGGTCATAAGGAGGATGCAGTATTTTGTGGCTAGACGAAAATTTCAGGTATAGTATTTATTGTGCACGAATATCCCAGCCAGCACTGTGGTTTGTGCATTTTGATGGCTTAATTTCAGTAATTCAAGTAAAACCTCATACTAATACACTTGCTTTTGTCTGGTAACTTGCTGAACACCACTGCTACCGTAACAATGCATGGAACCTAGGCCCAGGGGATGCTGACACACTTGGACCAGAGACACTAGCTTTAATGCACGCTTTTGTGTCTGTGCTCTGCAGCAAGCGAGGAAACCGTACGACGTGAGAGACGTGATTGAGCAGTATTCCCAGGGCCACCTAAACATGATGGTCCGCATTAAAGAGCTCCAGAGACGGTGAGACAACAACAGGCTCCCCAGAGCTTTCATGTTTCCCCTTCCAAGTCCTTCTGCGCGCTGTTTCATTGTGCACTTGGAAAGGGGGTGGGTGGTGGGTTTCTAAGACAATCCTTGTATTTTTCATTGTTTCCTGCTGTTTTTCAGACTGGATCACACATTGGGGAAGCCAGGAATGTTTCTGCCAGGTATTTCTGTATAAAATATGCCTTGTCTTGTGTATAAAATAATATGAAAATATGTACAAAAATCTATATTCACAGGGACATTTTTTACATTATATTCTCGGCTGGTAACCCAAATAGACGTTGACCAGACATAGCCATGGTCACATAGTCTTTTTAGGTTACTGTAATATAAATATTGAGGGTATTTTCACATGAAAATGGTGCAAACGATATGTAAATGCGACGCAGTTACCAGTAAAAAGTGTACGTTACACAACATCGTTAATAATGCTGCATTTTTAATTTATGGAAATTCACAATAGTTATATATATATATATATTATATTTATAAAAATGTATTCAAAATATTACTTCTAACAATGAAGGAATGTTGTAAATCATAAAATATTAAGATTTACAGTAAATAGCGTATTTACTCAGCGGATGAATACGGACTAAAATCGAGAAGTAAGACTAGAGCATCGCCCACCTGAGTCGGTACTTGCCAACATGGCAAGTTTTTGTCTGCGATGTTGTGTTTGCTGTTTGTGAAAGTTTCATTATAGACTAAATTCATTTAAGCCCTACGATGCCACCCAAACGTTCTGCAAGTTCTATGTCTAAAATAGTGTATAAATACTTAAATAAATAATGCGTCCTTACTTCGCGGGTGGTCCTGGAACATAACTCCTGCGATAAACGAGGGAACACTGTATATAGTATACAGTATAGTAATATACTATAATACAAAGCAGTACTACTATGGGATCTATACTACTAACAATAGGACAGGGCAAATACACTTACGAATGACATTTACAGCTTATTATTAATAAGTAGCGGAAATTCATACACATAAACTAATATAAACTAATACAAAGAAGTCTCTGAACACATTACCATATTTATTACAGCCTCAGGTCCAACTGTGAGCTAACAAGCACACGGGTAGCATGAGCACACAACCGGTAAGGAGGTTACAAAGACACAAACATGACGTGTCCGCTCTCAAACTTTACCTTCCACCTTGTTGATCTGCAGAATTGATTGACTGTTTATTTATTTTTATTTTAAATGTATTGTTAAATTTATTTAAAATTGGGGACATATTCAAAATTTGTAAGTCAGCGTCAGTGTAAACTGTCTTGCACTTTAATGTTTTGTGAATTTACAACAAACACGAACAGTTACCTTTCTTTATCAAAATGTATTTACTTTAATTTACTTAATTAAATTACTGTATATGGCTGAACATCACTGTTCATTCTCAAACAATTACCTGTTTATATCGCGCAATGTGGAAATTCATTATTTAATGTCTAAACAAACAAAAGTTTCTAAAGCTGATATAAGTAATATTCATTTTAGTTCATTCTTGCAAAAGATCATGGTTTAATAGTGGGGATTAATGCTGTAATTTAACAGTCGTGTTTTAGTGCAATCATAATAATTAAAACGTTTACTAAATATGTGATTTTATATAGTGCATTTATTGAATATGAATGCACGTAGGACTGTCACAGCTATTACATAATTGTCCAATCACAATTATTTAAGATCATATTAATTACTTGCAATTATCTAAATGATATAGTACTTTTCTACAGTTGGTAGATTTTCAGACGGTGAATTAGGTGTGCTGGGGTGAGGCAACTAAGTTTGAATGAAATAGGTTACATCACATAATAACAAAAACAAAAAAGTTTAAACCTCTAACTTGGAGCTGTAACATTTTTAGAAGGCGGCGCTGAGTAATGTTTGTGAATTTATTAGGCCTGTGGTTCTATATTTTTGCCTTGTATGGTAGCAGAATTAGGATTATTTTATTCACATTTGTAATGATTTGCATTTGAATTTTTGTATATTTGTAGGCATTTGTGTGAGTTTTTGGATGCACACACATGCAGTGCATCATTTTTACAGTAACTGGCATTTGTACTTCCATCAGTTGTGTTCAGTGAATAGACAATTAAATTGCTAATCGCACTTATTTATGTGACAACTAATCATCACCAAATTCCATGGTTGTGGCACACCTAAATGCACAACTATACATCTTACCTTATTAAATTTACTTTACTTGCTGGTTAGCTGAAAGTATTACATCAGTATTGTGGAATAATGCATGATTTTGCACACATGTATTTCACACATGATTTAGAATGAATTCTTTCTTCTTACATGACTTAAAAGGCTCTTTCTTCTTACAGAGAAGGGTGTAGATAAGGAGTACCACACTGTTGGAGCCAGGCTGATCAGACTGGAGGATAAGGTAAGAGTGTGAGGTTCAGGCTGTACTACTGCAGATCTTCTGATGGCTGGATGTTCCACACTGATGATATCTGTCACTGGCTTCCTTTATCTTGACCACCTCTTTAAAAGAGACAGGTTGCAACACGTACACACAGTGTTCACTTTATTAGGTACAATACATTTTTATAAAGTTTGTAGTTGTACAATTCCTGACTGTAGTCCCATTTGTTTCTCTGCGTACTTTATTTGTTCCATAACTCACAATCTTTGGGTTAGTAGTTCAAAGCTTTGAACACTGTGCCACCCCGTCACGCCACAGGTTCAGTCTATTGTTCTATTGCAAAATAAAGGTCAATTCTATTGGTGTTTCCTAGTATAAAATTTTCCAGACGTTTCTACTGGAGGAGTTCAGTATTCAGTCATTAACTAGTAAACGGTTAAGCTGATGAACTTCTAAAATTATTCTATTTAGTGAGTTTGTGCAGAGAAGTTTCTTCACTGCATAAAGCAGAGATTGTTACATAAGTGAGTCATGTCTGCTTGCCTTATTTTTTAGAAGGCTTTGGTAACAAGAATTGTTATCAAAGCTATAGCATAATAAATCACATTTCTCTTATTAAAGCTAGTCGCATGTTTATTCTCTTGTAATGCCACCAACCAAACAAACTGTATACAAGAATACAATTGCAGGACTCTTCCCGATGTTTTTCTTTAGTAGGCTGATGATAGATTGCTGCTTCAATTTTTAAATGTGGAATTAAAGGCCGGCTAAAAGTAATTGTAATAATGAAGTAGTGGAATGGAATTAACCGTACAGTCGCAACCAAAATAACAGTAAACTAGAGATAAAACAAAATCTGAATAAAAGTTGGTTCTTGGTAATACATGAACTCACAAAGAGACGATTAATGATGCACACTTTAGTTAATTTCTTACTGGTTATGGGCCTACATGGCACATAATGAGTGTAGGGGGGAAAGCCACAAAGGTAGCACAGTTCTTTTTTGAGTTTATAAATGGGCCCCTTTAGTAGAGGTGCTACAGCATCCTCAGTTACCCCCTTTTCAAACTTTTGTTGTGGTCACCTTGTTGGATGGATGTGCTAAATGCTGTAAAGTAAATATGCATTTATGAATATTCAGCTTTATCTACATTAAAAAGACCCAATATATACTGTTTGTGGAAATTTCTGAAAGTAATGCGGATGTATAGGATTGGCCTTGTTTTTGTTCTTTTAACTTCCTGTTGGTGGTATGTATTGGGACAACACATCATCAGTACTGATTTATAATACTCACTCCATTTAATGTGTTGTGCTACTATTATTGCTGTTATGTTCATTCACTGGCATTATAGTTAAAAATGATTGGGTATACAGAGAGATTGCAAAAGTGAGTGTGTGTGTAACGTGCTGCATGGTGTTTCTCAATATTACAGCATTCTTTATGCATTTATGCACATGCACCTGGCTATATGCTGGTGAATTTGTGACCCAGATTTGACCCAGTGCACTCTGTGTAGTCTGTATGTATATATGTATGAAGCTGTTTTGTTTTTTATTTGCATTTAATTTAATTATTTGTTGGTCATGAATCCAATTTCTAGCCCTTTTAACCAATTTTCAAACAGGTAGCCAGATGTAGCCAGAGCGAGCTCTGGATATAATTAAATGCATAACGGAAAGTGGGAAAATGTTGCTAATAATTGTAGGGTTTGGAGAAATGTTAGATCTGTGCTAATACAGCTCAAATAGGCATATTACTGTCAGAAAGATTGGAAAGATCCTGTTGCTTTTCCACTGAAAATGAAATGAAATATCGTTGCATGTTTCAGAAATTTCCTGTGTACTGTGCGGCCAGTTCCCACTAGTAAACCACGTCTCTACCAACTGCAGATTCAGTGAGCTAACACTCATAATCAACCCGGTATGTTTTTCTAGGACTTGTTGGACTTATGAGAGCCCAGCACGGCAGCACAGGAAATTTTAATTACTACTAATTTTAAATTAACACATCATATTATTTATTCAGTGGGGGCCAAAAGTCCTAACCTGCTAGTGCTAGTGACTTTATTTTTAAACAATTGTGGGGAAGGATACTACAGCCAGATAGTGACCTAAAACACACCTCAGTGCAACAGCTACTGTCTATGCTGACTTTCATAAATTTTATTCAGCAGGGGACCTTGGCCCCTTTAAGCATTAATGGACTACATTAAAAAAGCCAAGAATTCATTAACAATACAAGATGCTCAAAAAGATGTAACATACAATATTGGTAAATCATGCTAGGAAAACATGTATCATCAGATTTTGCACCTTTCCAGTAACAGGTGTCATAAAAGCAAATAGGGACACATACACTCCAAAAAGGGTGCGTGTTTTGAACCCTTTAGAATGTATGTTTCTGCTTAAATGTGACATAAGAAGCAGCAAATTTTTACCACAACCTAAAAGTAGACACACCTAAAACTTTGAACTGAAATAAACAAATAATATATGCCCAAGGCTAGGAGGTGTGCTTGGGGTCATTATCATGTTGTTGTGAAATACTGCCCTGAGGCCAAGTTTCTGTAGTTAGGGAATCATTATCTGCTTCAGTATATCTAAGTAGATGTTGGCATTCATGGTTGCCTTATTGAACTGTAGCTCTTAACAGCCGGAAGCACTCATGCAGCCCCAAACCATGACATTCCCAAAACCATACTTGATTGTAGACAATACACACTTGTCTTTGTACTCCTCACCTGGTTGCTGTCACACGCTTGACACCATATGAACCAAATAAATTTATCTTGTCAGATCACAGGACACAGGTTCCAGTAATCCATGTTCTTAGTCTGCTTATCTTCAGTAAACTGCAGGCTTTTTTGTGCATCATCTTTAGGAGAGGCTTCCTTTTGGGGATGACAGCCATGTTGACCAGTTTGATGCAGTGTGTGGTGTATGATCTGAGCACTAACAGGCTGACCCCGCACCCCTTTAATCTCTGAAGCAATGCTAGCAGCACTCTAAGGTCTATTTTCAAAAGCCAACCTCTGGATATGATGCTGATCATGTGCACTTAACTTCTGTGGTTGGCCATGGCAATGCCTGCTCTGAGTGGGACCTGTCCTGTTAAACCACTGTATGGTCTTGGCCACTGTGCTGCAGCATACTTTCAGGGTGTCTTCTTATAGCATAGGCCATCTTTATGTAGAGCAACAATTATTTAAATGTGAGTTCTTTGGCATGAGGTACCATGTTGAACTTTCAGTATCCATTATGGGAGTGCTCTCCATTTACACCTGAGACCTTATGACAGTGAGTGGCATGATTCAGTAAAAAGAAAATGGCTAATTGCCACTTTTGTTGCCAGTAGTTTGAGTTTTCAGTTTGAGTCATTTTAAGGGCACAACAAATTAACACTGTTATACAAGCTGTAGACTGACTACTTTACATTGTATCAAAGTGTCATATCTTCAGTGCTATTCCATGAAATAATATAATAAAATGAGGGGTGTACTCACTATTGTGAATAAATAAGTTGGTAAGAACCTGCAGGAACCTGCAGTGCAATTCTTTAGACACAAAGAAAACCAGAATCAGACGATCATATGTAAATACAGAATCAGGAAAGGAATTTGCGTTTGGTGCATCTCTAATTAATTTAAGTATTTGGTTGACTTACATGCACATTTTTTTAGCTCTACCCACAGGTTATCACTACTATTCCAGTTTGGTAGTATGATCATATTAGCAACGCTGCACAATGGACATGTACACCACTACAATTTTACAGGCAAACTTCCCTACAGCTTCTTGACAGTAATGTAAAGGTTTTGCGCCGCATAACTGACCATTCTGTGAGCTGTTCTGCTGAGAGGTCTTCAAATCTTTTTTACATATATACACGTATCTACAGGAAACACGTAGCTTATGGTAGCCTTTTCCTGCATTGTGAAAATCATTTATTTTAGATCTTTATGGAACAATTTAGTGGTCTTGGTGGATCCCATTGATGTTGAGTGTAAGCCAAACACCACTGAATCATTCACCGAAGGTTCTCTGAAGCTCTAGAATTGTCTACACCTGACTTGGACTAAAAGGTGTTGAGACCATAACTTGACCAAACATTTGGACATGGCATATTGTATATTTCTTTTTTTATGTTTTAGCATAAACTATTGTGAGATACTGTGAATAAATAAATTGGTCAGAACTGCTTTGGTTTTGGAGGATTTTTTCCCATTCTTTCATATGATATAGGTGGGTTTCCTAACATGAATACAATCACACATGGAATAACTAGCAGTGAAAAAACATAATTAACAAAATAGACATTTATATTAGAAATAGAGGTTTTTAAAAAGTTACTGAACTGCTCACTTTAGGTTCTTCCACGACATTTTTAATGGATTATCTGTTGGACATTAGGAGACGATGTGCCTCCAAGGATTTCCCACTGAGGACTCATTTTATAATCTATTTTTTAATAATTTAGTTTATTTATTTTATTACTAATTAAAATTTTATTATTAATTTAAATTATTTACCTTAATTTGCTATAATTCAATATACTTTTTAATATTTATTTAATTAACATTTTAGACACCCGCCCATGGAGGATGGGTCCCCTGTTAAGTCTTGGTCCTCCCAAGGTTTCTTCCTACCACTTTCAGGGAGTCGCCCTAGGCTTGCTCAACTTGGGATTGGCAATGCACCAATGTAAAAAGCACTATATAAATACATTTTGAATTGAATTTAAATTGAATTACAGCCAAAACTTTGCCTTGGCCATTCCCAAAAATCAACCACCACTATGTCTCACAGAAAAGAGTTTTTCTGCTGGACTGCAGTGTTTCTTTCTCCAGGCACAATGTTTCTCATTTAAAAAACAAAAAAAAAATCTGTCCACAAAAAAGTAGAGTTCTGCATTGCACACATGATCTTTAACAGACTGCAGATGGGTGGTAATGTTCTTTTTAGAGAGTGGTGGCATTCTCCTTGCAACCTTACGATGCACACCATTATTTTTCAATGTTCTCCTGACAGGCCACTAATGAGAATTAAAATTGTGAATGTAAGAGAGGCCAGTAGTTGCTTAGAAGTTTCCCTAATTTCCTCTGTGACCTCACATACCATTAAACCTTGCTCTTGGAGTGATCTTTGTTTGTCAACTACTTTTGGAGTTCAACAATGGTCTTCAATGTTCTCCATTTGCCTGTCTGTGAAACTCAAGTTTCTTTACATATGGTTTTGTGAAAATCTAAAGGTATTCTGAATATTGCAAATTCTAAAAACTTTACATTTTGCATTTTTTCTCGAGATAATGTTGATTTACTACAAAACATACAATCAATATAATAGTTTGTGTGAAAAGTATTTAAAATAAAAATTAATATTTAAAAATATTTATGTCTTCCCACTGCCATAAAGATAGTGGTGTGCTTGCCTACTATTATTATTTCACTCTTTTTAGGGTTACATTTATCTTATTGCAGTACTTGTATGGCAGTTGCCTTATAACATTTGAATGTCAGGACAGATCATGTTGCTGCTACCGCAACCGTCATGCTGTTTGCTTGGATGTACCAGACGATGTGGTTACTTGTGGCAGCATGCTGTGAGGGTTGTGAGTAGTATAATACAGCATGGTTTACCATTTCTAATGTGTTTGAACAGTAATATCTGGGACATGAATTTTAATATATGTATAGAATTTATGGTAGTATGTGCATGTGTTAGGAGAACTTTTATGCAAGTGTCCATTGTGGAGTTACACTGGTCTCTCCATACCTCAAGGCAACAATTGTATGAAACGCACCCACCCACCCTGACACCCTGACATTCACGCATGCACACATCTGGACCATGTGTGTTTCGTTGTTTTGGCTGTCCTGAACAGTGGAAAGGAGAGGAACCTGGGACCTTCTTACTGCAGAGGAATTCTTTAGACACAAAGAAAACCAGAATCAGACGATCATATGTAAAAAAAAAAAAAAAAAAGAAACGGAAATCAGAATCAGGAAAGGAATTTGCGTTTGGTGCATCTCTAATTAATTTAACTATTTGGTTGACTTACATGCACTTTTTTTTTAGCTCTACCCACAAGTTATCACTACTATTCCAGTTTGGTAGTATGATCATATTAGCAACGCTGCACAATGGACATGTACACCACTACAATTTTACAGGCAAACTTCCCTACAGCTTCTTGACAGTAATGTAAAGGTTTTGCGCCGCATAACTGACCATTCTGTGAGCTGTTCTGCTGAGAGGTCTTCAAATCTTTTTTACATATATACACGTATCTACAGGAAACACGTAGCTTATGGTAGCCTTTTCCTGCATTGTGAAAATCATTTATTTTAGATCTTTATGGAACAATTTAGTGGTCTTGGTGGATCCCATGGATGTTGAGTGTAAGCCAAACACCACCGAATTGAAGGTTCTCTGATTTCATTAAGCTCTAGAATTGTCTACACCTGACTTGGATTAAAAGGTGTTTGAGACCATAAACCCATAGACCCAAACATTTGGACATGGCATATTGTATATTTCTTTTTTTTATGTTTTAGCAAATTAACAATAATGATATATCTGAGCTTGTAGCAAGTAATTTTTGTTCAGCAAAATGTGGGTACATAATTTTAACTTCGACTTTTATTAGTCAAACTATAATGGATAATTTTTTTTTAATAAATACGTACTTCTTGAAGATACTTAATTTTAAACAGGGTGCAAAAGGCTTTTTTACAGTACCCTATTTTTTGATGCTGTATACAATGTTTTTATAATACCGAGCGCAGTAAATCTGATAGTTGTTCAGAGTGAATGTCAACATGCCACAGTGAAAGCTTGACTGAGTAAGTCCTTTGAAGTCATGGCTTTGTTTACTGAGTTGAAGACAATGAGTGTTGTAATACCATGTATTTAAAAAACAGTCCCTTGAAATGGCAGTGGTCATAAACACGGTTTGGTAGCTACATATAATCAACATAGAAACCACTCCATTTGAAATTGCATGAACTTTCCACTTTAGTCTTTTTCTCTTCCTTTGTTTGCCTTTTTGTTTTTAAATAAGCACTGAATTTTACCGATTATTTAAGTATAACTTATACCATCATACAATCTAAATAGTTTTTAATTCTACCACCTAATTCTGATTACATCCCTTTTAGATAAAAAAAAAGAAAAACGCTTGTTAATTGCATACATAACAAAGTACAGTTTCCATGGATTGAAACTTCAGACAGACTGGCCATGAGTTTCGGCACTGATGTCTAGACAGGTATTAGAGGCCACACAGGTAGGTGTGGTTGATATAGATTAGTAATTAAAGATGGGTTTGGTAAAGCTCTTGTCCAAAGTATGTCCACCTGTAGTGGGAAGGGCAGGTAAGCACATGTCTGACCACATCAGAGTGGCACGTTTTACAATAGCTCCATTTCACTGTGCTAGTAATAGGACTAGGTTGCCAGTGAAGTAACATGAACAAGGGTTATTTGATGCCTTTTTATGGGAAATGCATACTTCCTCATGCTCCAATGAGGTTATGACCTAAGGTCCTGTACAGTACCAGTAACCCATTTGACTATTTCAGGGCTAACAGTACTGAGGAATCCAGTGGTCTCTTGAGCTCAGTATTTTCAATAGGGATTAGCACTTTGAGTGCAGTAAAATGAGTTGTGTATAAAATGAATTAAAGGTAAATCTGTAAAACTGAATCTAACACTGTCCATTTTAAGCTAAATTCAAGAACAATAGAATAGGGAGGTAACCTGGCCAGGCTTTTTGACGTCCACTACGCTGTTACTCAGAAGCAGATCATTGAACATGCCTGGGCTAGAACAGGCTCAAAGATTTTCACTCTAATTCAAGCATGTCTAGCTGGCTGCACTTAGCACACACCTAGACCTTTGGCCTTACTATAGTTTTGTTTACAACGATTCTGTTGAACCTATTGTCCTTCAGTTGTCAATATTTCAGTATATACAGGCATTACTGTACTTCAACCTATCTTAAACCTCTATTCTTATCTTTAAAATATACTGCTCACAAAAATTATAATAATATCCCCATAATGAAATATCCACAGATTTTTGTGACCGATGTATGCATGTATGTGCACACTACTACATTTCATTTAGTTTTTATTTGTACACGTGCTGTATCTCCCCACTTCTCATTTTCACTTTGCCCCAATATGCAGTAACATATTGTAAGAGTTGTGAACAGGGTAGTATTTTTTAAATTAATTAAATGCCTTCACCCAAAAACATTCTCTTTTCTTTTTCTGTCTTCCTATTTCTCTCTGTGGTTGGTGTGGAGTAATAAGTAGTTGTGGTGCCTAGCTGCTTTTCAGCACCATTAATTCTGTAACGAGTGGCGCCACTCTGTCAAAACCAGCATTGGTCTACACCTAAATGTTCCTGTCATAAAAATAAGCTCTAGCAATCTCCCGTTTTCCTTCTTTACGGCTTGTATACACTGATCATTGTCAAAATTGTAACTCTGGATTAAGTTTAGCAATAATTATGTCACGGTCGCTTAAATTTTAAATACAGTAGAAATCACTTTTGAAGGAAAGGGAATGAAGAGTGCAGATATGAAAATACCAAATATGCATTTGAGTACGTTCCCTGGAGTGCACATACAGGACACACACTTTTTTGTCTTTCTTCACGCCTGCGTGCCGGCTTACAGTGGTTAACCACCCCTTGTGTTATACTACGTTAGTCTACCATTCTTTCTTTACTGTGCCCCTGTTCCTTCTTTAGCACAATCACAAAGCAGCGATCGAGGTGTGTAGAAACCTGATCAGGACTCCACCCTCTAAATGATACACTGCCAGCCACTACTACAATAACACACTGTTTTTCTCTTGCTCTCTCACGTGATCGGCTCGTCAGACAGGCTGCAGCTGCAGTCAGTGAGGGAGGGAAGTGTTTTTGTTTACTTCAACCAGGCTGGAACTGAAGAAGCCAGTCACTTTGTGGTGTGTCTGACTGTGTATTTATTCAGTCACATAACCTCTCTGTTTTTCGTAGCACTGTGATGAAAATTCCTGGTCTGTGGCAGAGATGGAGAAAGCACTAGTGATGGTTTTGGATAGATTTGGAGGCTTGATTTTGATCCCTTTACTTTGATTCGTAGAATAAAAAAACATATCCACATTAACATAACAATAGAGATGACTGAGAAAGTGTATAAAAAGTAAGGACAGGCATAAAGTGCACAGAAATGTGATGATACAGAGAGGCTGGTTTAATGGCAGGGATGATGCTTGTTTTGCTTTGAGACAGAGTGGGGTGAGGGTAAGGCCGTCTGTGTGTATGTGTGTGTGTGTGTGTGTGTGTGTGTGTGTGTGTGTGTGTGTGAGGGAGGGAGGGAGGGAACGAGAGAGGGGGGAGAGTTACTTTAGGTTCACTGGATACACTTAGGAAGAACAGAAGTAGAGTAATGAGACGTTTTTTGCTGAGCATACAACTTGCATACACCCTTGTGCAAAAAAATGTGTATTGTGAATTTTCAAGTAAATGCAGCATCTAGAGGGGCAATCCTGTATGTAAGACAACTCTGCAAATCTTAATTCACCAATCTTTTCTTACCTATTTCGTTAGGGGTGGTAATGATACGGAATGTTTTTTATATTAAATACAACTACACTAATTTTACAAGTACTAATAACAAAAACAATTAATTAACATTCAGTGTAAATGTAGCACATAGCAGGTCTGCAGAGATACTTAGGCATTAGTGTCAACCAGGCTACTTAATGATCACTCAGGCAGACAGGACTGGAGTGGACATGGCACATTTTTGAAGACAACCTAAAATGCATTAGAGATACCCATTATGTGCACAGACAATTACACAGAAATTAGCTGGTTAATCAGATAACGCCTATTGTTCATATAAACGTTTTCTGTTTCATAACGCATGCAAAATGCTGAGTGATTCAGCGCTCTTGCTGGCGTTTGTCTTTACAGCTAATCCGAGTCATTAATGTTGCTCAGCTGAGGCACTCCCAGAGGTGACTAAGTTCATGTTCACTTGAGATGGATAAAAGCTTGTGTTCAGTGCTCTTTATGCACGCCAGGGTTTTATGTACTAATGATGATTTGTAGTTTTGTATAGATAACAAATAATTTGCTAATTATTTAATTTGTAAAAGAAAAAAAGATAATTTCTGTGTCTACTATAATAGTTGAGTTGTATATTTTTAAAAAATGCTGTCATTACTGAGAACCAAATCCCAGGGAGTGAGAATTTCAAATTACTGAGAATTATGAAATTCTCTATTCCTGTGTTATTTATTAGTGTGCCAACAAGTAATTCACGTGTTTATTTTTTTATTTATTTTTTTATTTTTTTATGGGAATCTTGTATTGATTCAGTAGAATTTTGTCTCTCCAACAAAAGTATTTCATATACTTCGGCAATTTCTTTTTTGGCAACCAATTTCAGAAGATGGCATTATAAATGCTTTGGTGATGTCAGGAAAATGCATAGGTATTTAAATCAGAAGATACACACTAATGCAAACATGAATTCTTTTAAACTGGTGATATAATTAGCAGGTTAATT
This sequence comes from Parotocinclus spilosoma, assembly GCA_033117975.1. Taxonomy (NCBI): domain Eukaryota; kingdom Metazoa; phylum Chordata; class Actinopteri; order Siluriformes; family Loricariidae; genus Parotocinclus; species Parotocinclus spilosoma. The sequence goes on along the minus strand of JAVSBV010142887.1, from coordinate 5,232 downwards.
TTTATATATCGCGAAGGCTCTACACAACATTTCTTGCAATATTACTGCCGGCAGAAAAGGTAGACAAAGCAATAACCAGACTTTCAGAATTGTTTATGTTTACTTCAGCTGGCAAGTTCTAATCTGTTTTTAAGGGAAAATTATAATAGGCTTGAACATTTCCCCAAAATTCCAAGCCATTTCTCTTGGGTTATGTTTAAGACAGCGTGTCTCTAAAGCAGGTAATGCCATGCTGGTTTACACACTTTAATTGTGTGGGCTTTTAACACAATACCCACAGTGTGTCGGATTTGTGCAGACTCTCTGTGAGCCATTTAGAGGCACACATAAATGCAGCATTATTGCACTGCAGTGGAAACATTAATGCAGCCTGTAAATTAGACACTTAGGCAGCACCACAGTAAAAGGTAATTGTAGAACATAATAGTTTAATAGCTGTTTTTTTTCACACTGGTCCAAATGAGAGAGTACCAGTGCTTTACCCAGTTCACATCCTAGCTCTAGTTGTCATGATTTGTGACCAAACAGACTCAGAGACACATAGTCCCTGACTCCCTATATGGGTACCCATTAAATATCAAATTATAATATAATATAATTTTTATATCAGTATTATTAAAAGTATTATTATTATATTATTGTTACTATTATTGTTACTACTATTATGAATATTGTTTATTTCACCTAGTTTATTTTAATGATCTGACAGATTCTTTTAACTTTTTTAAATTTAACCACAGAGTTGACATTCTCATAAATGTTGTTCCGTGTTGCAGTTCTACAAGTAAAGTTCCTATTTTTCTATTGCTCTTTGACATGTGTAATTCTGTACTTTGCTTGGGAGAAACACATTTCCATGTAACATCTAAATTTTAGTGAATACAATTGAGTAAATAATTAAAGAAAATCTTTATTGTAAAACCTAATTGCAATACATGGAAAAAAATAAACATGATCACAGTAAACAAAAATAATATCTAAATAAATAAATATGTATATGTACAATAAATTGGGCTGGAGAAACCACTGTCAGCTTCTGCTATGTACACAACTATACTATAATCTCAACATCACAAAATTTTACCAGTAGTGCCTGAAGTGTGCAAAATGATCAGTATGCCTTGGTACAGTGTTTTAATTTAACTTGTTAATATGTCTAACTGTTTGATTGGTCAGCTTTTATTGTCAGGACCCTACACAGTTTCTCTTCTATCTCTCATAAAATTATAAAATGTTACCCTTGGGCAAAAGCAGTATTAGTTTAGGTGTCACACTAGGCCAGACAAGACAGCTCACACAAACAACTTTTGCCCAAGGGAAACATTTGATCACTTTATGTTACAGACCTATGCTTTTTTTGTATCTAAGGTGAATTAAAAGCTTGTTTCCCACTTAATAAGTAATTGTAGCTCACCATGTAATGGTGAGATTTCTCTTGTGTTTATGGTTGCTGGTTTGTATGTCTTGATATTCTGCTTTTTTGCATGTGGTTCCCAGGGGAGAGTCCAGCTTGTGCCTCCAGCAGATTCATTTAACAATCCATGCTCATTCATTTAACAATCTCCTTTCCATAATCAACTTAATGAATGTGCAGCACTTTCTGGATGGATCCTCTGGGGTTGCAGGGGTCTATTATGTGTTGTTTTTCAGTGGCATTCCTCAAGTAATTTGTGGGAGAGAGACAGACAAAGACCAGCCTGTTTGGAAACCTCTGCGTCTATGGTTTGTGGGCACTCATGTGTTAAGACGGCCTGCGCGAAAGACTGAGTAAATTACGCGCACGCACAGACTTCAGTGTTTTTGCTACGTGTGTGGGTGTGTATGCATGGCCGTCCATGCACGCTCGTCCAAGCAGAGAAGAAAGTTAGCTCTGCTGATAATGCTCCTAAACACAGACCATTATCTGCCCAACCATACATTTGCTGTTATCTCTGTACCTCAGTGGCTAGAGCGATGAGAGCTCCAGCAGCTGACAGCACAACTCAGTTACATCACATCAGATAAAAGATACAGCTGACCCTGAGACTGCAGGCAATCTCAGATTTTCTGCTAGAAACTAGATAACCTAAACATTTTGCTGTTGCTGATGCTGGGGCCTTCTTGTTTCTCTATGGCTTTAACCATGTCGTACCTTCTCATACAGTAGGACACTTGGGTCTCCCCTAAGTAGCACCCTATAACAGTATGGCAGCATACCAGTCAGATGACCCTTAGAGAGGTATGCACATGCTAATGTGCCTGTTACCTTTTATACCTATATATTATTGTTAGTCACTGTTTTTTGAATGGACTTTCTGGTAGTAGTCGTTAGCCTAGCCCACCACTGCATGGACCTAGGAAGCCCCAGCTGTGCTTTCTAGACAAGCCAGGTATCACACGATGACACGATTTACTGTGTCTCAGGCAGGTGAGACTGATCTGCAATTAAAATATTTATCAAGTCTTGCAGTGAACTGCTGTCCCACTGAAAGGAATGCTTGTGCTTGCACCATTCATTCCCCAGGCTTTCCCAGCAAAACATTACCCAGAACGTCAGACTCCCTTTACCCGACATGTTCCACAAAGCATCCTGGTGCACTGCAAATTAGGGATAGTGCACTGCCTTATGTGTTCAGCACCCTTTTGCCTGTCTGTGGATTGTCTCTCCTCAGCCTGCTGTTGGTAGATATTAACTGAGGGGAAGCACTCCACGTGACCTGTCATTATGGACGTGATTAGACATACGCATTGCCTTCTAGATAGCACAAAATGTTCTGGACTCGTGAACACTTATGTTCTTATTGTTTCTTTGTTTTTTGGTTTGTTTGATGTCGCTTTTAGCATCAATGACATCAATTTAATGACAGATACAAGGTTACATCAATAAATAAGGTTACACTCCACACAGACAGAATCTGAGGTCAGGGATGCTGGCACTGTAAGGCTACTGCTAACCACTGTACCACTGTGCTTCCCTGTTCTTATTGAATATCTCATTGCAGATCCATAAGCTTTGATATGGTATTGGTTCCCATTTGCTCATTTATACTAGTCCAATTTCTCGTCAGATTTTAGAATATGATCAGATGGTAACGTCTGTCTTGAAGTTGGTGTTTCACTTTGATCCAAAGAAGCTTGGTAGAGATAGAAGCCCAGAGCCGAGTAACAACTCATTGTTGTTTTCCTGCTTAAGCAACAGTCACACGGAATCGATAAAATCAACTAGTGGCAAATTCTTTGTAACTTTGGAAGATCAGTCAATAGAGAAATATTTTTGGGCTGCTCATAAATGCCTGATTTTGCCTCATCTCAGCAAAAATGAAAATTGCAGTTTAAATGATCTGATTTAAAAGTTCTGCTTTAGCCTTCTGACATTAGCTTGGTAAGCAGCTTCATGACCATGGACAAACCAGTCTATGAAGCTTCAGACTGACAGCATTTATGCTTATGTTGCTACTGGAGGCAGTTCCTATTTTAAACTTGAGCACTGAAATATTTTTTAATGCTACATTGTAATAAGACTATTAGACATTACATATATACAAATATTCAACTTTACAGTAAAATTACTTAAATGTTTAAGAACTTTAACATGACTAAAACTGGCAGACTGCCTGTCTGTGATATATCCATGTTAAAAGTCTTTTCAGAATGATCTACTATTAAATGTTTGCTTATAAAGATTGAATGGTTGGTTTTATGCTACTTTAGGAATGCATATGTAAATATCCAGACTTACGTATTAGAAGAAATGTGTACATAGTCTGACAATGTCATTGTTATGTATGTATTAAACATATTACTATTATGAAATGGTTTATAACCTTATTAGAATACAGCAGAAAAAATCAGGCAACATGCTGCATAACGATGAATCAGTCAACGTATTGTTAACACACAGTTTCCTCTCTTGACAGTCCAGGCTCTATGAAGCAGTGCTGCACTGTTCATGAACTGTTCACAATCAGAAGGTGCTAGTCTGTGGTATGTCAAGTGCTTGAACAACACTTTGAACCATAGAGAGAGGCTCTAGTGCTAGAACTTGTCGACAATACAAAAACATGCTTATAAAATAAGATGTAGTAGTAATAACCAGGCAAAATGTATAACATAAAAGGAGTGGATAAAACCCTATAATAATTACCAAAAGACCAAAAACCAAATAGTGTCTTATATTCATACAGGTGCCTAACGCTAAAGGAAATGCCAGTAAAGGAATGCTGATAAGTGAGCATGGTTTAAGGAACGAGGAAAGTGTGTAGTTGACCTTGGGTGCTGTTAATGTAGGAGAACAATTGAGTAAAAAGAGAAAGCCTGCTTGGGCGCGTTTAGCAGTTGGCAGACTCATTTCCTTGTACTTTTGGCACTGACTCATTGGTCTGCAATTCTTACATGGTTCAATGCTCCAGGTGCAAACACAAGTACCAAGGGACCTGTTAATCCTCCTGATTTGTCAGTGTGCTTGAGGAAGATGTATAGCTACATTCAGTCACAAGGTGTCAAGGTACACTACTGAACGCTATTCCAAACCCCACAGATTCATTTGTTTTAAATTAATATAAATTACAAAATGGATTTTACTGTTAATCATAAGAAGGTAAGTGTTAAAATAGATATGTGGATAGATTTCAATTACGGCATTTACTCGGTTAGTTTATGCTTCTCTAAATGCCAAAACTGAAACAAACTAGAATGCATTCTTGTTTTCTCACCAAGAGATGAGTGTAAGAGGCTTGAGACAGGTGCTGGTTACTGTGTGGGAAGATGGTTTCCATCACATGTGTTTACTCCTTATTCAAATTAGTTAAACCACACAACCAGCGGATATGTCGCCTGCCATTAACCTCCTGTGGTTTGGGTTTGTCAAAATTCTAAATACCATTTGTTTGAAGCACAATAAACAGTTGCATACCTGCATATAACTCGCTTTCTGTTTCCCTCCCACACAAGCATACTTTATTAGGTCTGCCTTTTTGTTTGTACACTCATTGCCCATTTTATCAGTTCCACTTACCATGTAGAAGCAGTTTATCGTTCTACAAACCGGATTCCAAAACAGTTGGGACAAATTGTGAATAAAAACCGAATTCTATGATGTGGAGATGCCAACATCTAATATTTTATTCAGAATAGAACACAAATCACAGTTCAAAAGTTTAAACTGAGAGAATGTATTATTTTAAGGGAAAAATATGTTGTTTCCAAATTTCATGGCGTCAACAAATCCCAAAAAAGTTGGGACAAGGCCATTTT
>JAVSBV010142870.1:0-16097 GCA_033117975.1 Parotocinclus spilosoma | reverse complement strand
AAGCATAATACTGTAAAAAACAAGTTCTTACTAAATTCCAGTCAACGTTTGAAGAACTTATCCAGTGTGATCTGACTTGTTCTCTTGACGGACTGCACTTGAACAAAATCAGGAAAGTGGTGGGCATGTTCACCTCCCGCTGGTTTTGCTCTTGTCAACACAACTTTTCGAACCTTTGATAAAAGCATAATTTCTCCCGGGGTTCCCAAAAATCCTCCCATAAATCGGTGATCTGCTTTTGCAGTGGCTAAGTGGCGACTTGTGGCTTCTTTTTTGTGGTAAATGGAAATGTTAGGCAAAGACCTCTAGGTGGCAGCAGAGGGTAGGGGAGAAACTCGGGACTTTTATGCCAGGTAGTGATGCCAGAGACGAAGAGTTTCTTCATGGATATTACATAATGTACACATTTTTTTGCTCCAAATAAGCGAATAACATTACACATATATATAATAGTTAATAGGATTTGTTTTGGTACTTTAGGATTTGGTCCGAATAAGCGGTTGGTCCCATTAAGCGAAACTGACTGTATTTTATACTAATATGAGTGAGCGATGGGTAATGTAGTATTTGTCCCGTATGAGTGTTTGGAGTGTTAGGTAGTATTTACACTGATACAGATGTATGCTGGCTAATGTCACGTTGTGAAGGATTGTGTCTGACTTGACTTACTCCACTCGTCCACGCCCTTCAGCACTCTCTTGCACCACATTTCCCTCCACAATCTCCTGAGACTTTACTGTGCTAATCTCCCCGTTTCTGCGCTCTGTGGGCTCTAAAAGACAAGGGTTTGAAATGAGTTTTTGTATCTGATGTTCACTGTACAAGCTAAGTGTGCATGAGGTGAAGTCATGTACACATATATGAAGGATTACAAAATATAATTGTATGTAAATAACTGTGAACTTAGTTAGTTCATTTCATAAGAGTGATCAAACAAATGAAATCTAAACTAGTTATAGATAGAAAACAATTTTCAAAGGTGTGGGTTGTTGAAAGTGCCCTGACCCATACAAAATAACACAAAATGTAAGCATTTTCATCTTTCTGTTCACTTGGTCCATGCAGTAGACCTATGGTTGTACTAAAAAGAACTGTATTACGCAGAAAACACACTCACTGCCAAAAAAAATACTGCACTATAAAAGGCTACTTTTGCGTAGTGTACCTCTTGGTGAGGGATTGTTGACTGCTAGACATGCCTCTGAAACTTGAACGCTTTGGCCACTGGGTAGCGCTGTAGACCACTGGGTTGCAAGTATTTCAACACAAATATAGTTCCCAAACAATGTCCATCTGAACTGAGAATAGTTAATCAGTATTTATCAGAATGTGTCTAATGTTATGACTTGGATGAAACCTAATTTTAAGTTATTAATGCAGGATCAAAGGTCATTTCAAAACTGTTCAAGTTCCTTTTTATGTCCCCATTAAGTAACCAATGTGATGTGCTTGTTATGTGAAAACCTGTGATGATGACAAGGCTGCCCTGACGACGCAAAGCTGGGCTCTTATTGGCTGGTTTCTCAGCAATGTCAGATTGAGTAACATCATTCTCGAATCTGTTACACTCGCCGTTCTGCAGATCCGTGTTCCTCCAGGGCTTTAACTTGCACACCTGACCATCCATACTCAAATACCTGATATTTAAAAATATTTATATAAATATGTGAACAATAAATGATTAGTAATGTTAGCATTTAATGACACCATTGAACGCCCCCCTCACCTGCCTTCCTCGTGCTCCAGCAGTTTCCTATAGGTGGATATTTCTCTCTCCAGCCTCATCTTGGTGTTGAGCAGTTGGCTGTGATGGTGTTTTTGCACAACCAGTCCCTCACGAACACCATCCAGTTCAGCTTCCAGTTCAGTAACAGACTGGGACAGGTCCCGCATCTGCAGCGAATACTGATGCTGATTGTGTCGCAGGGAGCTCTGTAGGCTACGTTCCTATGACAAAACACAAGAAGAGTCTAGACTACGTCCCAAAACCAACTTTTTAAAAAAGTAGATATTGATGAATATATAGTATATTGATGTTTGTTTTGTGTCACTGTTTTGTTGTTGAACAACCTGATTCATTTTTTTTCGCATACTCTGCCACAGTGACTTTATAAACATTGATTGATATTAATACTTTGTAAAAATGCTTTGTTCATATATTTTATTACAGATACAAATATAAGAATTACTGTATTGTACAATTATTTTGTAAAGGTTTTCATACTGTGTTTTAACTCATATTAACGGTTAAAATAAAACACTATGTGCAAAGTACAGTTATACAGTTATGGCCAAAAGTTTTGAAAATAACACATGTTTTTTTCCCCCAATTTTGCTGCATCGGTTTTTTTTACCATTTTGTGTGAGCTTTATATGCTATAATGAAGTGGAATTACAAGCATTTCATACTTTGTTAAACTTTTATACAGTACATCCAGTTTAAGCAAAGACTTAATATTTACATTGTTAACCCTTGTTCTTCTTTAAGCAGTTTGCCGCAGTATGCTGGATGTCAGCTTATGGTCAAATTCTTGAATGTTGGATAACCATTCTTTCCTAATCAGTGCTTGGAGTTGATCACAGTTCCTGGGTTTTTGTTCATACATCTTTTTGAGGATTAACCACAGCTTCACAGGACACCATCTGGGTAGTTTCCTGGCAAAGGACCCAAAATTTCAGTGTTTTGTTCATCAAGCCACTTGGTTATCATGTTTACTTTGTGACATGTTTTTATCGTGCTGAAAAAGAGATTGTTCATCCACAAATTGCTATTGGATCGTTGGGAAAAGTTGCTCTTGGAGGATGTTTTGATACCATTCCTTATTCATGGCAGTGTTCAAAGTCCAAATTTTGAGCAACCTCACACATGAATGGTCTCAGGATGCTTAACTGTTGGCATGACACAGGACTCATGGTAGCACTCATCTTTTCTTCTCCAGTCAATAATTCTTCCAGATGTCCCACACAGTCTGAAGGGGGCATTGATAGAGAAACTAATTTCTCCCCAGTTCTCTGCAGTTCAATTCCTAACCTGTCTGCATAATGTCAGTGTGCCCTTGATGTTTTTCTTGGAGATAAGTAAATTTGTTGCTGCCCACCATGCCATCCTCCAAAAGCCTTCATCTCACTGTGTTCTGAGATGCACTTACACCTGCCCTCTGCCATTCCTGAGCAAGCTCTGCACTGGTGGTGACCCAATCTGGTAGCGGCATCCTCTTTAGGAGACAGAAGACTCTAGCTTGACTTTCTTGGGAGCCCTAAATGCTTCTTCACTGCAACTGAACCCCTTTCCTTGAAGTTCTCACTGAATCGATGAATAGTTGATGAAGTCCTTGTCTGTGAAACCCTTTTAATGCAATCCAATGAAGACTGCATGCCTTTCCTTAAAGGTGTAATCATTGATAACAGAAGACATCAGTCTGCTTTTCTAATCAGCATAGGGGCAGCACAGTGGCTCAGTGGGTAGCACCGCTGCCTCACAATAAGAAGCGTGGGTTTACTCTGACATGTGTGTTAGGTTCATTGATTACTCCAAATTGGCATTGACTTGTGTGTGTATATATGTAACTGGTGTTGAGATGAACTGTATGGATATATGGTTTGTGTGTATGGATATAACCTGGTGTGTGTCGCTTACATGGCCGCTGATGCCGATAGTGACGTTAAAGAGATTTCAGATAGGTAATTGAATTGCAGCTCATGTTCAAGTTAGTCACACCCTCTTGTTGGCCTGTGTCATGTGTTTCTGTATGTGTGTGTTTGTGTATGTGGGTTTACCACAGCATGGAGGGACTCGACCTCCACCTGTAAACTGTGCCAGCGCTTTCGAACTTCTGCGAGCTCCGCCCTTGCCTCTCGCAAGGCCTCATCACCATGACTCACCTGAAACCCCTACAACACACCAACACATGGAAATACACAACAAAACAAACTCAATCACAATTCAACTACACTACAAAATTTTCAAGTTGTATAAAATAACAGCTGCCTTTAAACTGTGACGTTAACCACGCTGTGGTACTGTGGTAGCCTAGCGGTTAACGCGCTGGACTCTGAACCAGAAGGTCCAGGGTTCAAATCCCACCTCTGCCAAGCTGCCACAGTTGGGTCCTTGAGCAAGGCCCATAACCCACCATTGCTTGGATTGTAAGATTGTATAAGATGTAAGTCGCTCTGGATAAGGGCGTCTGCTAAATGCCGAAAATGTGAATATAAATGCTAGTGATACTAAAAAGAGATTTTGATGTTTAGACTATTTCTTTGTTGTATCTATCTATTTATATAATGCTTGTAGTCTCCTGTTTTCCTCTGAGTTACACAGATTGTATCTTGGAGATCATAGATTTACATTTATTAAATACATTTATTTAGCGTATATGTTAAGATCTAGAAGGAGATTTCTTACATTGCGTAGAATTGAAGTGTATTTTTGATTAATTGTTTACTTTATTTAGTAATGACTTCATTTTGAAGATCATAAAACCTTTCATGCTTCTAAAACAATTGAAATACCGACCGAGTTGTAGATTTTGAGTTTCACATTATGAGATTCCTGATTGCATGGAAACGCGCTGAATATTTGTCTGTGTAGAGAGGCAGCCCGCGAGTGCCGTCGGAAGAAAAAGGAGTACGTCAAGTGTCTGGAGAACCGTGTGGCTGTTTTGGAGAACCAGAACAAAACGCTCATCGAGGAACTGAAAGCTCTCAAAGACTTGTACTGTCATAAATCCGAGTAATGTCCTTGTCCACGGGTATCCTCCTGCTTGGTGGACTAAAGCAAACATGTACAGAGACTGTGCGAGTTCTTCTTGGAACTGAACGCATGTTTTCAAACTGTACATTTTTTTAAATGCTTCAGACTGTCTGGAAACTCCCATGAACTCAAAGGACCAAAAGGTGTTATAGGATAATTCCCAGACGACTTTCTCCTGTTTAGCTACCAAGATGTTTTGTACAACAAATAATGCTCATTGTTAACATGTTGGATTTCAAACAGTTTACACCTCAGTGATAATGAGAATTGGGAAAACCAGTCTAATTTTGCAAATCTCAAAATGTATCTAAATGTCTCTAAGTCAAGAGTCAGTTAGGAACATATAATCTTATGTTGAAATAGAAATGTTTTTGCTTGAAGTGTCAGATTTTGACCTACATTTGTCTGACTGTTACTAATATTTAGTGTCAAATGTAATTTGTTTTGTAAGTACTCACATTTCTACTGTAAATTACTTTTGATGCCTTGAAAAGAATGAATGACAGAGTATAAGGCATTTATAAATGAAACTAGTTGTCTTGTCTGTAAGACATTATTCTAGCAATGTACATTTTGCATTTCACTATTCATTGCATTTTGTTAATGGGATACAGCTTTGCCTCAGTGGTACAACAGTGCACTTGTTTATTTCTGTACAATATGGGGCTTTGTTTCAATGCGTTTTATTTGTTTATCCTATTTTCATTAGAATGGCTGAATACATTATACATGGTCAAATATAAGTCAAACCAATTTGTGTAACTAAATCCTGACTTTGCTAAATTAATAATTGAGAAGCAGCGCATTAGACAATTAAGAAATGCAATTTAGAACCAGCCAGACTGCTCTTTATGTAAAAACGTGTCTAGGACTCAAACGTGTTTATGGAACAGCATGGCTGAAGTCATGATATTAACCTGACCCAGGCTGATCTTGTTCCGCCCAAACACAACCAATGTGTCATAACTTTGTTCAGACATGACAGGCAGTGGGATAGGCTTAAATACAGACAAGAGTTTTAATCATTGACTTGGTTTCTCTGGTTTCTTTTGTCCTCAGATATGCTCCCTCTATTTTGCTTTGTATTAAGCAATTAAAGTAGGGAATAGTGTACTACATACAAAGTATTACTAATTGTCTTTATGGCATGTTTCAGCTTTGTTTTGTATATCATTTTAACTTTGTCTTAAAGTTATTTGTTATTTTTGCATTCTGTCACAATATATATGTTAAGATGTCTCTGTATTGGATGCATCAACACAAATAGAGGGTACAAATATATGTTGTTAGTCTATCATGACTGTTGCATTTTGGCAGCTATTTCATAAAAAAAACTATAGTGTGGAACCTATTGCGCTCTCATTCTCTGTGTTTTGTGGTTTTATACAGGTCGGTGTAAGTGCTCGTGCCTTAGATTCCTTCATGCAAGGGAAAATAGTGAGGGTTTTTTGCTCCTTATTTTGGTTCTGTGCTCATGACTGTCAAAGACCACTTGCAGCACACAGCAAACACCCTTATCCAGAGTCTCTTACGACTGAGCTGAGCAGCTAAGGATTAAGGCCTTACGATGACAGCTAGGGAGCCGGGATTGAACTTGCAGGTTTCCAATTAACGGTCGCTAGCTTCCAAAGGTGATTCCAGTTATTGTGGTGCAGCATAGATCATCCACTTTTCCATACTCACTTAATCCAGAACAGGATTACAAAGTGGATTTCTGACACAACCAGTAGCATAAGACACTAGGAGTGTACAATATTGAGAAAACGCAGTAACGTTAAATATATAGTTTTTTGTCGATAAAAGTAATTACTGTAGATTCTACTTTTAACCCATCACTTTTAATCGCTTGAAGTTGCATTGTGTCTTTCACAATATAATTGGTGACAGCATGTGTTATGTCTTGCCTTCTGTTGCATTTCCTCTGTTAAGGTATTTTTTTGCAGACTGTTTCCGTTAAGGCTTGCTGAGTGTCTCTGTGCTGGTACCTTGTCGTGGACAGCTGACTGCCGTACTGCGCAGTAGTTTCTTCACAGACGGTAAAATAAGTTAGTTGTTGAGCTGTTTTAATGGCAACTGATTTCCAAACTAGTTTGCAGATTACCTTCTTTTGAGCAGCATCTATCTTTACAAAACCAAACCAACTCCACACAAGCGATGATTAAATCTGTTTGCTCATTTGAACCTTATTTTTTAACTTTTAGGTAGAACCCTAGCTAGCTTGATTTGTGGCACTACCACACGGCATGCACACAGTGCACATGTGAGTGGTCTACTTAATGCACTGAAAACATGAACCCTTTGGGCATTTTTTTGTTTTCTTTTTTTTAGGTTAGTGGCATACTTGATAATGCCAGCTTACACAATTAAAACATGGAAAGATATCATAGATTAAACATATCACACACCTCTACAAGTTACACTCATTCACTCAGACTAAGACACATTTAGATGTACACATGCAAATTTTACACAAACAACAATCGGGTTGGGACTTGAACCCAGGTCACTGGAGCTGTGTACCATAGCATTATCACCACCAATATCACCTTTTCAGTCCCAGACTAGTATTTTATATAATGAAATGCTCAATGATAAACAGAAGAACACAAATTGGTCATTACAAAAATACTAATCGAACTTTCTTAGCAAATAAACCATTTTAACTGGTGGTAGAATTAAGTTTCTCATAGAGGTATAACTTTATTATCACCCACTAGATATAACAGGACTGGATTCAAGCATGACAAATTGGAGAAGTAATCGCTCAATAGCAGGCCCTTTCTGTACAGATCTAAGCACTGGACAAGCTGGTGCAATTTGACACAGAACACCTTGAGCCTGTACTTTTCCACAAAACCAATTATTTTTTTGGCAGGTGACAAGACTACAGTCTCACCACTTTGTGGGAGAATTTCAGTTCCTACAGATAAGGATTCATTTGGGATGATACTTTTCCTGCCCATTACTTTGAAAGCATTTTTATTGTTTTGATTTAAAGGAATTGTTATACAGAACACCAGTTTATTCTGACATGCAATTACAACAAAAAGCGCAGTTGTTTCCATGCATTTTCAGTACTGTGACTGGGATTCATCCAATACAAATGATTTAACAATAAGTTCATGACTTCTATTACACTGCAGTGTGAACCCATTATATTTAATGCTTTGTCTGCTCAACTTCATTTATTCTGCTATTAAACATCCATTCCTGCCTTTTAGGACTGTGCCTGCAACATTCCAAAAATGGCTGGTACAGGTAAATAGACAAATTATAATGATGGAATTTCAAATAGGTGATGCCAACTGGTAAATGTAATCATGGTTTGTTACAAAAGCAGTATCCACAAATGGGTGCGTTTTTAATGACCAAAGATGGGCAGAGTATATACAGTTTTTTGTACTGGAATGTATTGCAACATTGAACTGTATATTGAAACACTATTCAGCAGTATGGTGGCTTGCTGGATAGTACAGTCACCGCACAATAAAAAAGGTCTTGGGTTTGACCCCACAGACCTGAGCCCTTTCTGTGTGTACCCCTTCCCCGTGTCCTCAGGGGCACGAGCCTAAACTGATGTCTGATCCCTTAGATGGCACGGCATTTGTCAAACCTTGCAACTTAAAACTTTACTGTGCAAAAAAGAAATGTTATGTTGAAAATGTCCAAAAACTTAGTTAACTTTTCTGGGGCATCACACATGGAAATCCCACACGATGGACAATCCCACAGTGGAAATGTGTGTTGTGGTCAGACGAACCAGTATTCCTGATCTATTTTGAAATAAATAGCAATATGTTATAAATAAATAAATGGACGCTGTATGTTCCGGACCAAGGAAAAAGAGAACCATCCAGACTGTTAAAAGCAACACGTCCAAAAGCCAGGGTCTGTTCTGCTATAGGGTTGTATCAGTGCTCTTGGCAAAGGTCATTTACACTTATGTAATGGCAGCATTAATGCAGAAAGGTACAGTAAGATTTTAAGAAAAAAGCTGGCTTTAAGCTAAAACGTCTGTTAAGTGTTGTGAGAAGGAATGGCATCATTTCATAGTGGTAAATGCTGATCCAATCCTGATTTTGGTTTAATTTTAGCCAGGTCGTTACTGCTAACTTACACCCTTTGAAATTAAATGATAGTTCTTTTGAGGCAGGTGGTGGGGTAAATTTAAGAACACAATAAACATTACTTATAAATACTATAACGATATAAATAAAGGCTCAGTCTGGTATAATTTATTAAGAAATTTATATATTATAATTTCTAGGCTGTTGGAGGGCCCCCAACTAAGCAACACCTGTCTAAGTCCCTGCGTTCATGCCTAATGCTTAATACAAATATCCTTCTGTAATTACAGTGAAATGTGGTGTGTCTGGAGCTTCACGGCGTAGTCGAGCTGTCAGCCAATAGCGGAGAAGTTGTGGGTTTATTATGATTTGACAGCCAATAGTAATCAAAGAATGTTAAATGGGCGGGTCCTGATCCCTCCGGTGTCTTGTTCAATTCCAGAAACGTTGGAGTCGATTCTCGCTCCGATTCTGTTTTGGGAATCGATGGTGTCCAAACCAAGAGTGAATTTCTTCAACTACGCTAAACTAAAATCAGATTTGAAAGCAATGTCCTGCAGGACAGCAATAGAAATGACATAAAAAGTTATTATTCAAAAGACTAATAAAAAGATTTGTGAAGTTTTGTGCAGATATAGGCCTAAGCCTAAAGCGTGTTACTAGAAGATTATCATTCTCCTTTTAAATAGCTATTTTTACTTAATTGTCTTGGTTTTTTTTTTGGTTTGTTTTTTTTTTAACTTGATTTTAACATATTGCTAATAAACTGTGTTATTAACTGTTCAAAAATAAATCCACCAGACCGCAGAATTTCCCAATACGAGCCCAAGCATTTCGTAGAATCGATGTCTGGAGTCGGTCATTTGAATAAGGGAATCGACTCCCAGCTCTAGGTGGAGGAACAGATGGCGGCGACGGGCGGCGGATTGCGATACTGGCCGGTGGTGTGGAGGAGGGGAGAACGGGAGGGAACCTGAAGAGGAGCTCGGTGGAATAAGTTTAACTTCAGAAAACAAGCTGTATGGTCGAATGACCACCAGGACTTTTTGAAATCCGGTTGTTTGGGAGCTGAGGAGCAGCCACTGGTCAGTTTGGAGCGGAGGCCTGAGGACTGATCCGCTGTTGAGAGGACTGAGTACCGGAGTTACCGGTGTGTCGTGTGGCCGGTTGGGGCGGGTTATTTTATGGTTGCTTTTTTTTGTTTTTTAATTTAGATATTTTAGTAGATTAGTTAGTTTTTCTCTGGACATGCCTCACGTTGAACGTATATAAAGCTCGTCTACGCTCAGAAGTACTTCGTCGAGTGAGTTAAAGGGACGGGAAACGAGTTAGCTTAAAGGCTAACTGACCGCTCATTTACTAATAATGAATAGCGACTTGCTTTAGTTAGTCTTTTAGGCTACGGAGTAATGGATAGACTGTGAGCTGCACCGTCTGTGAATGGGTATGTAGTGATCGGGTTTAAATATTTGCAACCTCTCATTTTTTTTACCATTATAGTGGTTTGCTTTACAGACTCCCAGATTGAGATCCCATTCACTCACACGACCTGCAAGCTCCAATATTTCAATGTGGACCAGCTAGTTAAGAAACATTTTCTTTTAATCCACCACAGAAGCTATCTGACTATTAGGCTCAGATGACCCGGGTACACTCAGTTCTCCTCTGATGTATGGAGTGAGTACAGTGTAAATCTCAGAGGAATAGGTTTTGACCCTCAGCACTGAACATTGTGCATTATGGGGAATACAGTGTCCTGCTGCGTGTCCCCCAGTGGCAGTCCCAAACTCCCACAGCACACTGAACGCCTTGAGGACTATCAGATAAATGTGGATCTGAGTGAAGACACTGGGCCATACCTACAGCACATCAGTGACCGGGAACTTCCTGATGGTAGGTATAGAGCTACGTTGTATTGCTTTACTATCAGCTACACAGTACAACCAGAATCACTTTATTATTTAAATCACCTAGTTACTGCAATCATTGTTTATTTGATCAGTTTCACTTACCAAATAGAATCACTTTGTTAGTCTACATTTACAGACTGTATACCATCTGTTTCTTAACATACTTTTAGTTCCCATTAGCCTTTTCTTTAATGGTCAAGGAACTCTGTACCTTGTAGATGTAACCTCATAAACAGTGGCTTTTTTGTTGTTGCACACTTTGTGTTTGTCATAACAAAATCCTTCGTCAGTGATTCTAATGGTGATTGGACATTTTTAGCTGGTGAACTGTTTTCAGTCCAGCAGTGTCACTGGGCTGTTTCAGTACTCCAGCAGCACTGCTGTGTCCGATCCATTCATACCCACACAAGACACCGACACCAACACCACGGATGCGGTGTCACTGCAGTCCTGCAAATGATCCACCGCCCAAATATTACTTGATCTGTGTTGGTCCTGTGGGGTCCTAATCAGAATCAGGGTACAGAATAAAAGGGGACGAGAGAAACAGATGGACTACAGTCTGTAATTGTAGAACTACAAAGCACTTCTGTATGACTGGTTAAACTGATAAAATGGACTATGAGTGTAGAAATGAGGTGTGTCTAATAAAGTGATCATTGATCTAGATTATTTGATATACAAAAAAGCAATCCCGTTCACCTGATTTTAAAGCAATAAGCAAGTTACCGTGTGTATGGCACTAGCACATAGTCTGATGCATTACAGTTGTTGAGGAGAATAAGACATTAATTTATCAATACCATTCTTTTAATGAGTTTTAATAAGGTTTAATACATATTGCTGCTATTTTACTACTGGCCAATATATAATCATGAAACCAATAATGACTACTACTACTTGGAACTAGTTGTCTGGCACGTTAACATGTTGTCTACATTATTCACACTTTTTGATGTTTTATACAGTTGATTTTTTTTTTAAATATTGAATTAAATACAAGTTCTCTAAGAAAGTGACGAGGTGGAAAATAATTTGATACAAATAATTACATACTGATTTGCAGTTACAGTTCAACAGGTCTCATCACAGAGTTGTAATGTCCTGAACTTGCAGGGCATCTCACCTTTGCACAGTTTGTCTACACTGTGAATTCTGAGAATGTAGTAAATGCATGGTCTGGTGGACTCTTTCTGGCCTCCTCGGCTCATGTTGCGGGTTACCTCTGATGAACCCACTGGTGTTGTCCCTGTGTTACGAAATGCAAGTAATCATGTTTAAAGAAAACCAACAAGTGGTTAAGTACAACAAATCTGCTGTCCTGTTGTGGCTATTTGCGTAATTTACGGATTGTTATGTTTCCCTTAAGAACATCCTGCACAGCCCTCAGGGACTTCCTGTGCATGGACATTTCCTGTGTGTATATAGAAGAACAATGGAGAAAGAGGGCGATGCAGAGTGAGCCAGATTCAACTCCTGAATATCTATGCTACACTTGCCATTCAACTGAAGAGCTGCTGGTTATGCTGCTTCCCTCCTGCAAAATTAGCTGCAATAAGCACACCTACTCTGACAAAAAAAGATGCATATAATACACTTATGTTCTAGTGTAACTGTAGACAAAAATCATCTGGCCAGTTTGTCTGTAGTGCTTGAAATGGAAACCTTAATGGTCTCTAATCAGAGATGCTGCATGCCCATCCCTGTATAATGATCATGTCCATCGTGGGCATCTCCTATTCAACTAAAGTGCCCTACCCAACCCCCAGAGTTTATTTTTGGCACAGCAGCAGGGTTTTCCCAGTTTAGTACACTCAGCTGTTGGGAGATTGACCCTCTGAATGGAGTAATCTGTGCTGAGTGTGGCTTGAGCATAAATTTTAGCTTTGGCCATCTGAACCAGGAGTATGAGAAATGAAAAGGACATTAATTACCTATCCTGTTGACCCACAAAGCTTAGAGGAAAGTGGATTTAGACATCTGAGAAGTTCTTCAGAGACTTGACATTTTGGGACTGTGGTGGCCTAGTGGTTAAGGCACTGGACTATAAACCAGAAGGTCCACATAAATGTAAATTTTATGACCTTGTTATCATATTAACCATGATTCTCAAGTACATGTATGCTGCACAGCATTTACATTTGGATATTTATCAGTTGCCCTTATAAGTGACTTACAACCAGTGGCAGATGAATAACGTAAAACAAACTCTTGAGATAAACTACAGATGTCCAAAGTAGAATATTAATCCAGTAAAAGTTTTCCCTTTATACCTCCACTTGAGTAAAAGTTCTAAAGTATTTGTCTTTAAATATACTTTAATATCGAAAGTAAAATATTTTATTTCAAATGTCCTATTATCAGTTTTGTAGCAAGTGAAACGACTAGTTTCACTCTTGGTGCTGCGGTCTTTTGACAGAATGTCATTAATTAATCCAGCAAGGCAAAACAAGTTAGTAACAAAGTCTGTGGTATAGCCTAAGTGGTGTGCTTAATACTAGCTTCTTTCGTTTTACTATGTTAAGCATTTATAGACACACAAGCCAAAAGGAATGTGAGATTTTACGTAATGTAGTGAAGTAATAAGTAGGCATGCATGATATACAGAAAACGTGATGTGCGATAACATTGTTCAGCACTGTAATGATGATATGACTTGCACTAAATGAATAAGTATTTATTTTTGTATGGACAAAGCATTTGATGTGCAATAACATTGTTGCATATCCCCAAATTGATGAGATATGTATTTAAAAAATATTATATACTGCTCACAAAATGAGAGGATTGTTCAGAGTGAAATAATAATTTCACTTACAGCACATAATTCTAGCATTTTGTGCTAAGTGAGGGCAGTATTATCTCTGAACAGTATGTAATAATACAAATAAATAAATAAGTAAGTAATAGAAAAATACGTAAATAATGCAAAAAAACCAAACATTTTTTTTGCTACTCACTTTTTGTGAGCAGTATAGTATAAACATATACAAATTAAAATGAACACAGTAACAGTAAGATGGCCAAACTACTGAAGCATTATCCAGCCATTCAGTTTGAGGGCTTTGATCATATTTGTGGCGCTAACACAAATTACTTCCTCTTCATTCAAACTCCAGCTCGTCATAGCACCTCACAAGACCAAAGCTATGTTTTTCGCATGTTTAATGTGCTCTTCACAGATATATGATGTCTGCAACGTCGACTAATTAATTCAAAGTCCTGGCTAATAAAGTGAACTCTCCAGCTCACGGTAGGGTTCTGTTGTTCTTCGGCACCAGATCTGTTATAGAAGCAAATAATATGGTTTGCTTTTGCTGGGACTGTCCATGTTTAATGCATTGGTAATACATCACTGTTGTGGCGATGTGGGAGAAATGCATTTGGGATGGAATCTTGTAGTGTTCATCTATCCGGATTAGTACATGAAGAAAGCCTTCTTTGCTAACCATGTTAAACAGCACTATATTCAAGTGCTTTCAGACTTTTTGCTTTTTGTGATTATGTTTTAAGTGATGGTAAGGGTTTGCCATGTTCCCTGTGACATTAGCCACCACAACTTGGCACGCTTTGCACAAAACTCGGGGCTGAGCATGGTCGTCTCTTTTGGCCTGACTACTCTCATATTTCCCAGGCTAAAAACTTTAGTGTATGTTCACTGTGGACAATGCCTGCCGATTAATTTAGAGAGCAGGGTGAATAATACTTAATGCTATTTGATGCTATCTCTAATCATTCTCTCAGCATCTCTTTGTTTTAGGCCCACACCTTTCATACATAGTGCAAATGGTTAGACCAAGATGGCGCCACGTACGGTCGCCCTGGCGTTCTGGTGCTCCCTGATTTGTTTGTTTTTGTGCGTTATTTGTGTGTCGTCGTGCTCCTACACCCGTGAGGAGCTACTGTACATCAGATCAATAAACCCTACGGACATTATAGTTTTTCTAGTGCCTGGAGCAGAACTGGTACACTTTTTGGCCAAAAAAGTGAGACGCTGCCGGAGAGGGAAGCGAGCTGGTGCGCTAGCGTGCCTTCGCGCACGGGGAACGCGCACACCATTGCCTGGGATTTTTCTCTCCAACGTCCGCTCACTTTCCAATAAAATGGATGAGATAGCACTGTTGATGACAAGAAATAGCGACTTTTCCTCCTCTTGTGTGTTGTGCTTCACGGAGACGTGGCTAAATGCACAGACCCCGGACTGTGCGCTGCAACTCGAGGGATTCCAACTCCTTCGTGCAGACAGACAACGGGAACTCTCCGGAGGAAAAACAAAAGGTGGAGGAGTCTGTTTCTACATTAACAACGCCTAGTGCTCCGATGTATCAGTTATCTCCCAGCACTGCTCTCCTTTTCTGGAATACATCTTCATTAACTGTAAGCCGTTCTACTCTCCACGTGAGTTTTCCTCATTCATTCTGGTCGCTGTTTACATTCCACCGAGCGCGAACGTGCACGAGGCTGAGCGCACTCTCGCGAACCAGATTATGAGCGTGGAGCGGTCTTTCCCGGACTCCCTAGTTATAATTCTTGGAGATTTTAACAAAGGAAATCCCAGTAATGAACTACCCAAATACAAACAGTTTGTCACATGTCCGACCAGAGAGGGGAACACGTTGGATCACTGTTACACTACAGTGAGCCGTGCTTATCGTGCCCCGCGCAGCTTTGGGACTCTCAGATCACGTCATGGTTCACCTGATCCCCGCATACAGACAGAGAGCTCTCAAAACCTGTAGTGAGGACATTTAAAAAGTGAACCAATGAAGCTGTGGAGGAGTTACGCACGTGTTTGGACACCACAGACTGGGATATGTTCAAGGCCTCTACAGACAGTTTAGACGAGTACATGGACACAGTGACATCGTATATACATTTCTGTGAGGAAAGCATTATCCCATCATGCTCCAAAGTCATTTTCAATAATGATAAACCCTGGTTCTCACCAAAACTCAGACAGCTTCGTAAGCAGAAGGAGATAGCTCTCAGAGAGGGGAACAGGGACAGCTACAGAGGTGCGAAGTACAGATTTAGCAGGGAGGTGTCGAAGGCTAAATCTAAGTGCAGTTCTCTGCTAACGACTCTGCCACTGTATGGAGGGGGCTGAAAGAGATCACCAACTACAGGCCCAGAGCAACCCATTCTACAGACGATCTCAAAATGGCCAACGACTTAAATGACTTCTGAGAAGAGGATGTGAACAGGCTGTTTAGAAGGCTGAATCCCTACAAGGCCGCGGGCCCTGACTCTGTGTCTCCCTCCACCCTGAGACACTGTGCTTACGAGCTGGCTTCACAGGAATCTTCAACTCTTCCTTGGAATCATGCCACGTCCCAGCCTGTTTCAAGTCCTCCATCATTGTTCCTG